>WSYH01000183.1:86272-258128 GCA_036426205.1 Ascaphus truei
CTGCTTTTCCTGTACTTTAATTGGGCTGGAATAAGGTTAGCTAGCCAGCCAGATATTTAGCCTGCATTTGTTTTTAGCTAGTACCACCGACCGGGTTTAGGATTTTTGTTTAGTTTCAATTTTAAAGGGACAGTGTACCCATTGTTTAGTTACCGTTTTTGGACAATATGAACCCATCAGCATTATTTCACCGGAAAAGACGTTTTGTCTCCTCACTTACCACGACCATCCTGTCACAGAAGGTCATCAAAATATTTGATCCCCACACCCCCGAAATACATAAAAAGCAGACGATTCAACCCTGTCAGTCAAACGCAGTGTCGCAGTCAAAGCTACAGCACAGATTGAATATCGTAATATCAAGATGGCTTAGGCAGGAGCTTGTGAGAAAATAAAAATAAAATATACGAGAAAAAAATAATATATTTTTTTGATCACTCACTCTGACCTTCCAAGCAAGCAGTGGTGAAGTTATAAACGCATGTGCAGTAAAATCAGGGGGGGGTGGATGGGTGAGTCATGCGCAGTAATCATCAGCTAGCTCCCTTCCCAAAGAGGATTACAGAGAGGTGACTCAAAGCCAACAATAGGAAAATTAATGAATGGTAGGCACGCAGGCACAGAGATGTGAGGCTCGGCTAGGGACGACGATTAATAGCACAATGAGAAGCTTTAGAAATGGAATGGCTCTGGAGAGGTGTCGATAACAGGTTCAAATCCTTGAGCGAGCCTTGTGTGTGTGCATGGGGGAGGGGGGTACAGGGTACAGCTGCATGAAGGATTATCTGTACTGTAGTTCAAAGACATTACATATTTTCAACATGCAGGTTATCATAATGTTTTGATCCCCACACCCCCAAATACATAAAAAGCACATAAATCAACCATATGCAGTCAAACGCACAGTGTCGCAGTCAAAAGCTACAGCACAGATTGAATATCGTAATATCAAGATGGCTTCGGCAAGCTTGTGGAGAAAATAAAAATGACGAGAAAAAAAAAATATATTTTTTGGTCACTCACTCTTGAACTTCGCAAGCAAGCAGTGGTGAAGTAATAGACGCATGCGCAGTAATCATCAGCTCTGTAGCTCCCATCCCAAAGAGGATTACATGCAGGCGCAGAGAGGTGATGCTCGGCTAGGGATGGATGATTAAAAGCACAATGACAAGCTGAATGGCTCTGGAGAGATGTCGATAAGAGGTTCAAATCCTTGAGCGAGCCTTGGGGGTACAGGGTACAGCTGCATGAAGGATTAGCTGTACTGTAGTTCAAAGACATGACATTTTTTCAACAGGAAGGTGTGACAGGGTCATTGACTCCATGTATGTGAATAGGAGATGGCAGTATGCATGCTATCCAGTAAACGAGGGGTTAACTCAGCTTGTCAAGCAGACCACAGGTGATTTGAATTAAGCTCCTTCACCTGCTTTAAAACAGGAAGAGGAAATACCTCTGGGGCGGCAGTCTCTCTCTCTGAGGCATAGAGGGAAGACAGAGGAAGTGTTAAGACAGACACAAGCTGCCCAAAGTGACCCTGTCCCAAGAGGGAAGAATAAAGCTCCCAGGTAAGGAGCCAACTGCTTTTGCTGTACTTTATTGGGCTGGAATAGGTTAGCTAGCCAGCCAGATAGTTAGCCTGCACTTTTGTTTAGCTAGTACCCCGACCGGGGTTAGGATTTTTGTTTAGTTTCAATTTTAAAGGGACAGTGTACCCATTGTTTAGTTACCGTTTTTGGACAAATGAACCCATCAGCATTATTTCACCGGAAAAGACGTGTTGTCTCCTCACTTACCACGACCATCCTGTCACAGAAGGTCATCAAAATAATTTGATCCCCACACCCCCAAATACATAAAAAGCAGACGATTCAACCCTGTGCAGTCAAACGCAGTGTCGCAGTCAAAAGCTACAGCACAGATTGAATATCGTAATATCAAGATGGCTTAGGCAGGCTTGTGGAGAAAATAAAAATAAAAAATGACGAGAAAAAAAATAATATATTTTTTGATCACTCACTCATGACCTTCGCAAGCAAGCAGTGGTGAAGTTATAAACGCATGTGCAGTAATAATCAGCTAGCTCCCTTCCCAAAGAGGATTACAGAGAGGTGAGTTAAAGCCAACAATAGGAAAATTAATGAATGGTAGGCACGCAGGCGCAGAGAGGTGATGCTCGGCTAGGGACGGACGATTAAAAGCACAATGACAAGCAAAATGGCTCTGGAGAGATGTCGATAAGAGGTTTAAATCCTTGAGCGAGCCTTGTGTGTGTGCATGGGGGAGGGGGTACAGGGTAAAGCTGCATGAAGGATTAGCTGTACTGTAGTTCAAAGACATGACATATTTTCAATAGGCAGGTCATTATAATAATTTGATTCCACACCCCCAAATACATTAAAAGCACACAAATAAACCATGTGCAGTCAAACACACAGTGTCGCAGTCAAAAGCTACAGCACAGATTGAATATCGTAATATCAAGATGGCTTAGGCAGGCTTGTGGAGAAAATAAAAATAAAAAATTACGCAAACATTTTTTTTTTTGGTCACTGACTCTTCAACTTCGCAAGCAAGCAGTGGTGAAGTTATAGATGCATGCGCAGTAATCATCAGCTTGCAAGCAGGAATGTGATCGACCAGAAAGACACACATTCAAAGGAATGGTGTGGGAGAGGTGTACTGTACTGTAGATAAGTGTCACGCTGCGCTCACCACGGACAAGGAGGGACCCCGGAACTGAGGTGAAAAGGGTAATACTTGCACCCACAGCTGCGGGGACACGCCTGGAAGGTGGATTGTAGGCGTCCGGAATTGCACGGGAGAAATGGTAAAAGTT
Organism: Ascaphus truei; assembly: GCA_036426205.1. NCBI lineage: Eukaryota > Metazoa > Chordata > Amphibia > Anura > Ascaphidae > Ascaphus > Ascaphus truei. Next base: position 89,112 of record WSYH01000183.1, read on the forward strand.
CAGATACTCGCCGGATAATTGGGAAGTTCCAGTAGAATAGTCGGTGCCGAGAGCCTTGGGTTTGGAACCAGGAGGTAGGTAGGAATCCATAAGCCGAGGTGGAGGGTTGCAGAGTTCGGGAGGTCAGAGGGCAAGCCAGAGGTCGAAAACAAGAGCGGGTACCAACATGTGTCCATCTCAGGCTCTAACTCCAACCCCCTTGATATCACCTGTGGTGTCCCGCAAGGCTCTGTTCTGGGGCCCCTACTCTTCTCAGTGTTCATTAATGATCTTCCCACAGCTTGTAAGGAAGCCTCAATACACATGTATGCAGATGACACAATCCTATATGCACACAACCATAGCCTCTCTGACCTTCAACACATATTTCAGTCTGACTTTTTCAGACTCGAAAACTGGATTTCCCAAAACAAACTGTTTTTAAACACTGACAAGACTGTAACAATGGTATTTGGGACCAAGACTAGATTTTTAAAGCTTCTAGCGACTGAGCTCCTGATTAGAACCAACGCTAACACCACCCTAACCCCTGTCACTAGTTTTAAAACCTGGGCTTATGGTTTGACTCCCACTTAACATTCGGAATGCACATTGATACCCTGACAACCAAGACCTATGCCAAACTAGGGGTACTTTACAGGAACAAATCCTCCCTAAGTCTCCTGGTCAGAAAGCGTATTGCACTGCAGATGCTAATGCCAATTATTTACTATGGAGACATAGTATATGGCACGGCTCCTCAAACCCACCTTAGCAAACTTGACACCCTCTACAATTCAATTTGTCATTTTGTTCTCCAATGCAACTATAACACACATCACTGCGAAATGCTAAAGGAACTAGATTGGTCATCATTAGAGTCTAGGCGCAAAGTTCACCTTTCCTGTCTTGCCTTTAAATTGTTTATGGGTAAGCTACCCTGCTATCTGTACAAGCTCCTCACCCCTACCACATGCAGCATTTATCACCTGAGATCAGACTCCAAAAGACTGTTCATGGTCCCAAGGCTCAACAAAGTATCTGGCCGTTCCTCCTTCTCTTACAGTGCACCCCAAAACTGGAACAACCTACCAGAGACTCTCACATCCACCACCAGTCTAAATTCTTTCAAATCTAAGGCTGTCTCACATTTTAATCTGGTCTGTAACTGTTTCATTCGCCTATAATATATATATTTTTAACTGTGCATGTGTTACGCCGGTGCTGCCCGCAGACCAAACCCGTCCCCTGAGCTGAAGGGGGAAGTGGTAATACACGCACCCGCAGCAAAGGGAGCGTGTCCGGAGTGTGGTATGAAGCGTTGCCAGGCCAGGTGTAGTAAGGTAGACAATACTTGCCGGTACCGGTTGTAGAGATATAGTGATGAATGCCTTGCCGAGGTCAGGGAGTGGAGAGTGGAGATAGGTCGTAGTCCAAGCCGTGTTCAAGGGGTTACCAGAGTGAGCGTTGTCCAAGGAGTGCCGAGATCGAGAGCCAGAGGGGGTAGTCGTACAAGCCGCGTCAGAACCTGTGAAAACACTGAGAGAATCCAGAAGTACTTCCATACAGAGACTATGTCGAGCAAAGACTAAGAGCAGAGAGGAGCTAGATAAAGCAGGAAGGTCCAATTAGGAACGGAGGCGGGACAGGGAGACACTGCACGGCGCTGTACAGAGGAATCGCCGAGGGGAGTGATCCCGCAACGGCGGCAGGGGCGGGGAGCCGTGGAGGCCGGTAAGGCAGGATTGTTTTGTGTGTCCAGGGGCTCCCTGCGGGGAGGGAGTGCTCTGTGTGAGTAGCGTGGAGAACGCCGATTCCTGACAGCATGCAATGTCTGGTATATAATGTATACCCTGTTCATTAATGTAACTGTATTTGTAACCATGTATTATTTGTCTTAACTCTGTGCCTAGGACATACTTGAAAACGAGAGGTAACTCTCAATGTATTACTTCCTGGTAAAATATTTTATAAATAAATAAATAAATAAGTCAAGCCGGTTCGGTACACAGGAGTTCACTAGAAGACACAGAGACAAAAAGCACTAAGGCAGGCACGACCGTGGGTAACGCAGGTCACACAAAGCTATGCTCAGCCAAAGAAGGAATGGCTGGGCAGGGTATAAGTGTGAACAGAGCCCAATGGGAAGAGGGGGAGGGATGGAGGAGCGGCCCCATGGGAGGCAGGGATAGGTCCAGGAATGTGCCACAGTTGATGGGCTTGACGCGTGGCTTGTGGGCGGTGCACGCGCATCAGGCATGTGCACCACGCAGGGGAGGTATGTGCGGCCTGAGCTTGGGGCAGGAGTTCCTCCCGTGGGAGGCCAGAAAGGCCCATGGGTGTGCGCGCGCATGCACACATCCTGAGGCAGCCGCGGGGACAAGGAAGGAAGGAGGAGGTGAGTCTGTGGAGCCGGAGCCGGGAAGCACCGGGTAAGTCGCGGCACGGAGGGAACCCTCTTTGGGAGAGGTGTTCCCCGAGTTCTTACAGTACCCTCCCCCCTTGAGGAGCGGCCTCAGGACGACTCCAATATGGCTTTTGAGGAAACTTAGAATGGAAGAGTCTCAGCAATCTGGGGGCATGTATTTGGTGGTAGGGTACCCAAGATCATTCTTCTGGGCCAAAGCCCCTCCAGTGAACCAGGTACTGCACCGAACCCCTAGTTTTTCTGGAATCTAGGATAGACTGGACCTTTAACTCCTCCTGCCCCTGAACTATGACTGGTGTAGGACCATCTGGTGTTTTGTGGAACCGAGGGCTTTGGGACACAGGTTTTAGCAGCGATACATGGAACACAGAGGGTATTCTCATGGATGGGGGAAGTTCCAGGCGATATGCCACAGGATTGATGTGTTCCACCACTGAGAATGGGCTAAAGTACCTGGGGGCCAGTTTGAGGCTATGGGTCTTCAGTTAAATGATCCAGGAGGAGAGCCAGACCTTATCTCCGGATTTGAAGACTGGTGCCTGTCGACGGTGGAGATCTGCCTGTGCTTTTTGTCTGCGGGTTGCCCTTCCCAGAGCTTCTTGAATCTTTTTCCAGGATTCCTGCAGATCCTTGATTCGGTCATCCGCTGCTGGAACTCCAGAAGGGACTGAAGTGATGGAAAGCTGAACCGGGTGGAAACCATAATTAATGAAAAAGGGAGATTTCAGTGTGGAGCTGTTCCTTAAAGAGTTATGGGAGAACTCTGCCCATGGAAGCAAATCTACCCAATCGTCCTGACTGTCCGCGACGAAGCACCGGAGTTATTGCTCCAATGTCTGGTTCGTTCTCTCGGTTTGCCCATTGGTCTGGGGGTGAAACCCGGAAGAAAAATGGAGGGTGATATCCATCCTACGAGCGAAGGCCCTCCAGAATTTGGAGATGAATTGTGTACCATGATCGGATACGATGGAAAGAGGAACTCCGTGAATGCGGAATATTTCCCTAATAAAAATGTCTGCCAAGGTGAAGGGATTGGGCAGCCCTTTGAGAGGGACAAAATGGGCCTGCTTGGAGAACCGGTCCACGATTACTAAAATGGTATTCATCCCCCTAGAGGCCGGAAGTTCTACAACAAAGTCCATGGACAGGTGACTCCAAGCGCGTTCCGGTATGGGCAGGGGTTGTAGGAGACCGTGAGGCTTTTTACGAATGATCTTGACCTGGGCGCAGATTGGACAGGTTTTCCCATATTCAGAAATATCTTCCGACATGGTAGGCCACCAAAAGGTGCGGCTAATGAGGTCAGTGGTTCTACTGATACCTGGGTGACCGGCTGACTTAGAAGAATGACCCCACTCTAGAATCTTCTTCAGGATGCGTGGAGCTGCAAATAGACGGCCGACCGGAACCTTAAGGCCTCTCAGGAGGTTAGACTGTGCTGCCATGACCGGGTCCAGGATATCGAAAGAGTTGGCCGAGATTATATATTTGGGGGGGTAAGATTGTCTCGGTGGCATCTTCGGAGTTGTCCTCGAACAGGAATTGCCGTGAGAGTGCGTCTGCCTTTTGTTTTTTTGAGCCGGGGATGTAGGATATGAGATAATTGAATCTCGAAAAAGAACAGGGACCATCGAGCCTGACGTGCTCCAAGACGACGTGCACTCTCAATATATAGGAGGTTTTTATGGTCGGTGAGGATTGAAATGAGGGTCTCTGTTCCCTCCAGAAGATGTCTCCATTCCTGAAGGGCGAGTTTAATATCCAGGAGTTCTCTATTTCCGACGTCGTAGTTCCGTTCTGCCGGATAATTTTTTTTTTAGAAAGAAGCCGCAGGGGTGAAGTTTAGCCTGTGGAGACTGTCTTTGTGAAAGAATGGTGCCTGCACCGATATCAGATGCGTCTACCTCCAGGGTAAAGGGAAGCCTTGGGTCTGGATGACGCAAGATTGGGGCGGAAGCGAAAGACTTCTTGAGGGAGTCGAAAGCTTGGAGGGCTGCAGGAGACCAGGCTGCTGTGTTAGCTCCTTTCTTAGTCAGGGCAGTGATGTGGGCCACGGTAGATGAAAAGTTATTGATGAACTTACGGTAATAGTTCGCAAATCCTAAGCACCGCTGTACGGCTTTCAAGGAAGTGGGTTGCGGCCATTCTAAGACAGCTTTGAGTTTGGTAGGGTCCATAGAGAAACCTGTGCTAGAAATGATGTATCCTAGAAAGGGAATGGGAGATAGATGAAAAGAACATTTCTCCAGCTTGGCGTGCAAACGGTTCTCTCGAAGGCAGGACAGGACTACTGCTGCGGCCAAGTTTATTCGAGCATTTGCCCGTTCTTGGCCGCAGCAGTATCCTGGCGCGCGCCGGAGGGTGCCGGGCGCGCGCCAAAGCAGCGGAAGAGCGCCCTCCGATCGGGGCGCTCTCCCTACCGCTGCCGGGTCCGCCGGGTCCCCCGGAACCCCCTGCCGCCGTCCCCCACATCGCAGGACACCAGGGCTCCCTCGGGGAGCCCTGGACGCGCGTGCAGGGGGCGCAGGCTCCCGAAGACGCGTGACCGTGCGTCGGTCACGCGCGGCACGCCGAGGGGCGGCCACTAGCAAGCCGGGAAATCTCCCGGCTTGCGGATCTGGCCGCACTGCGATTAAGTGTGTCGCCAGTGTAATTTGGTGTGCTGAATGTGGTCAGGGAGGGATTTGGAATAAATGAGGATATAATCAAGGTACACGATGATGAAGCTGTTGAGGAGATCGCGGAAGATCTCATTGACAAACTCCTGGAAGACCGCCGGGGCATTGCAGAGGCCGAAGGGCATGACTAGGTATTCATAGTGCCCATCCCGGGTGTTGAAGGCGGTCTTCCACTCGTCACCCTGGCGGATGCGGACAAGATTATAGGCTCCGCGGAGATCAAGTTTGGAAAAAATTGTTGCCCCCTGTAGGCGGTCAAAGAGCTCGGAAATGAGTAATATTGTTGAGAGCTCTGTAGTAAATACAGGGGCGAAGAGAGCCATCTTTTTTTTGACAAAGAAGAGTCCGGCTCCAGCTGGAGATGACAAATTCTGGATGAACCCCTTCTTCAAATTATCTTGGATATACTCGGACATGGCTTGGGTCTCGGGCATGGAAAGGGGGTAGGAACGGCTTTTAGGTAGCATGGCACCGGGAAGAACGTCAATAGGGCAGTCAAAGGCTATATGGGGGGGCAGCACCTCAGAACGTACCTTGTCGGAAACATCTGCAAGGTCCCAGTAGACCGCTGGGAGGGAAGTTTTGTACTCTGCGGGTAGTTCCACTCTGGCTATCATCTGTTTGGGGGGAAGACAAGTCTTGAGGTACTGAGGACTCCATTGTATGGGTTCCTTGTTGGTCCAATCCAGCTGTGGGTTGTGCAATTGCAGCCACGGGAGTCCCAGAATCACCTGCACCGATGGAGTAGGGATCACGTCCAAGGTAATCCTTTCTTGGTGACCGTCCTCTGTAGAGAGGGATAGAGAGCAAGTCTCCAGGGAAATGAAAGGTGGTTGGAGTGGGCGTCCATCTATGGCCTCCAAGCCAACGGGAACAGCTTTAGATTGGAAAGGAATATTGTTTCTGCTGGCAAAATTCTGATCAATAAAGTTTCCTCGAGACCCGGAATCTATGAATGCGGAGGCGGGAATCTGGGAGTTATTCCAGGCAAGAGAGATGGGCAGCATTATCCGGGTAGGAAGTTTCTTCAGAGAAGGGGAAGGGGAAGAAATTGTACCCAACGAGACCCCCTCATACCTCATTGGGTTTTGGCGTTTCCCGGTCGCAGGGGACAGCTCGCCAGCAGATAACCGGAATGCCCGCAATAGTGACAGAGTCCACCATCTCGTCGGCGCTGTCTCTCAGAAGCGGATAGCCGATGACTTCCGAGCTGCATAGGTTCAGGCTCATCTATAGGTTGGGGGACATAAGGAACAAGACTGTGGCTGGTAGACCGGGGAGAGGAGGCACGAGGGAGCGCGCGTTCAAGTCTTCTCTCCCGAGGGCGCTGGTCCATGCGGATGCAGACTGCGATGAGGTCCTCCAATCCGGTGGGTCTCTCCAGAGTCGCCAGCTGGTCCTTGATGGATTCGGACAGTCCCTGCCAGAAGGCTGTGGAGAGGGCGTCGTCATTCCAAGAGGTCTCGGCCGCGATGGTCCAGAACTTCAGGACATACTGGGCGACGGGGCAAATACCTTGAGAGAGATGGAACAAAGAGGAATCTGCTGTGATCTTGTGACCAGGCGTGTCAAATACTTGCTTGAACTCCCGTAGGAAGCGGGGGTAATCGTGTGTCATGTTGACTCTCCGTTCCCAGATAGCGGATGCCCAGGCCAGGGCATTTCCGGTCAATAGAGAGACGATGTAGGCCACCCTGGAGCGTGCAGTAGGAAAGCGCGAGGGGGACAGCTCGAATTGGATCTCACACTGATTGATGAATCCTTTGCACTCATGGAGATCCCCTGCATAACGATTAGGGGCCGGAAGGCGAGGGTCCGAGGCTGTGGGGAGATCCAGAGAAGGCAGCGCCACGGCTGCAATAGCAAAGGAGCCTGGGGAATTCTGCAACAGAGAGATTCTTGAGAGCTCTTGAGACATGGACTTGAGTTGCGCCTCCACCTGAAGGAGTCGATCCATGGCACTGGGTTGATCAACCTCTCTGGGGTCCATGTCCGTTGGGCTGAGCATAATGTCACGCTGCGCTCACCACGGACAAGGAGGGACCCCAGAACTGAGGTGAAAAGGGTAATACTTGCACCCACAGCTGCGGGGACACACCTGGAAGGTGGATTGTAGGCGTCCGGAACTGCACGGGAGAAATGGTTAAAGTTCAGATACTCGCCGAATAATTGGGACGTTCCAGTAGAATAGTCGGTGCCGAGAGCCTTGGGTTTGGAGCCGGGAGGTAGGTAGGAATCCGTAAGCCAAGGTGGAGGGTTGGAGAGTTCGGGAGGTCAGAGGGCAAGCCAGAGGTCAAAATCCAGAGCGGGTCCACAGTCAAGCCGGTTCGGTACACAGGAGTTCACTAGAAGACACAGAGAGAAGAAGCACTAAGGCAGGCACGACCGTGGGTAACTGTCAGGAATCCACTCCTGGCTTTGGCTGGAGCCCATCCATCCGGAGCTTTGCAGGTTCCAGACAAACTATTCCCTGCTTCTGCAATCACCTGCCTCCTGTGCAGCTTTGGCCTGATTGGCCTCCTGTGCTATTTAGTGCCTGCCCCGCCCTCAGGAAGTTGCTGGACATAGACTTTGCAATCCAAGTTGCAAGTAACTGTGCATGTCACAGACTCCGTGTTTGGCCTGCTGGGCTCCTTGTGCCTTGTATCCTGATTCCAGTCCCCGGCATCCCAAGGCCTTCTTGCATAGCAGCCCCGGCGCTGCTTTCCTTGTTCCTGGCAGACTTCGCTTTCACCGCACTGTAGCGGCTACGCTGGTTTCCCCAGCGTTTCCTGTGGCGTGTCTGCCTCAGTTCCTGTCTCTTTGTCTTCTCAGTGATCCTTTGCATACCGAACCGGCCTGGCTGTGGATCCGCTCTGACCTTCTGGACACCCCTGGTCTGTATCCTGACCTTCTGGACACCCCGACCCCTTTACCTCGGTTTGCGGATTCCGACCAGACATCCCGGCTCTGGACCCCAGGCTCTCGGTACCACCTATCTTCTGGAGTCTCCCTTCTCGTCTGGCGAGTATCTTACTTTATCTTATACTCCCAGACGGTTCCAGATGCCTATTTTCCACTTTTCAGGCGTGTCCCCGTAGCTGTGGGTGCAGTTTTTTACCCATCTCACCTCAGTATCGAGGTCCCTCCTTGTTTGTGGCAAGCACGTACGTTACAGTATGTCCAGCCCCACAAACTCGGACCCCGCTGAGGTGGGGTTAGGCCGGTTTCCCTCTGAAAACCGGTCCCAGTCTGTAAAACAGCCCCTGTCTAAAGATCAGTATATATTTGAGAGACTGCCTCCGTCTGAAATCCTGTCCCGGCCTGCAGACCAGTCCCAGTATCTATGCGAAATACTACCTCGGATGGAAGATCCGTTTATGTTAGCAGGTTTAACCCCTTTGCAACGCCGATGCCGTAATGATCTCATTAGTAAGGCTTACTGCCTCAAGGACTTAAAACTGTCTCTGGCCGCTTGTGTTTCCTTCCCTGGTTCCCCTTTAACCTGGGATAATGTGAATCCTATCAAACTTGCCAACGCCCGAAATGCACTCTATGCCTTGGCCTTATCATTGGACATTCACCTAGTAGAACAGGACCCTCTCTTCATGTTGGTTCATGCACAAAACACACTCTGTGTACTTTCCCTGACTTTGGACATTTGCATAAAGAAACAGGACCCTCTCCTCGCCAGCTACGCTGCCGCTTGGCAGTCCCCCTGTGCTGCCAGTCCTGTTGCTAAACCCTTGGGGTTTCCTCCTTCTCATGGAAATTACCAAGCTGATTTTGTTCCTCTTAAGCCTAAGGGAGACGCTGCCACGGTCCCTAGCCCTGATTTAACCTCCCTGTCTGAAAGCCGGTCCCTGTCTGAAAACCAGTCCCGGTCTAAAATACTGGCCCAGTCTGAAAGATTCTCCCTAACCTTGGACCGGCTCATGAAAAAGAATGACCAGTCTCTGGACTCCCTCACTGCTACGAGGCAGCCCCTCTGTGCTTCACATCCTGCTACAAGACTCATTGGGGTGCCTCAATTTTCTTGGGTTTCCCAGGCTGATGTTGCATGTCAGAAGTCAAAGGAGAAATTTTTCAAGTCCCCTGTTTCAAACTCAAGTTTCCCTTCCTCTGACTCTAAAGCTATGCCTGCTTTAACCCCTGCTAATGAAACCTTTGTGCCACCCTCTGTGTATCTTTGTAATCCCCAAGCCAATGTTGCATCCCCAAAGCCAAAAGATGAAATTACTATGCCTCCAGTTTCAAAGTCAAACTCTCCTTTTTCTGACTCTCATGCGGGGTCTGCTTTTACCCAGGCTACTTCTCAACCTATGGGTTGAAAGACAGACCTTGCATATTATGCTCCTCCTAAAGCTCAAGCTACCGAGCCTGTTGGGATTTACTGCTTTCACCGCTCTTCCCCAACTAAAGTTCCCACTCCAGAGACCAGCGTCCCTGTCTCTAAAACCTTTGCAGCACCTAGTGTTACCCCTCTAGTTTCTCAGAAAATTGAAATCCCTGCCTGTGTCTCTAAATTTCTTTACTTAGAGCCTTCCCTTCCTGCATTGACAGATCAGGTTTCCAAGTCAAAATTTCCTTTTCCTCCTTTCCCTGCAAAGTGCCAAATTCCTGTTATTGCATCTAATGATTCTCCAGCACCTCCTGTGTTAACCTGTACCCCGGTTAAAACCCCTAATGTACTAGCAGCCTTCCCTTTCTTTGATTCCCCTGTAGTATGTGATATGTCAATCACTAATGTTAAAACTCATGCTTTAAACAGTACCCTCTCTATGTCTGAGTTTTCTGCCATTGTATCTAAAGCTCCAGTTTCTGAGCCAATGTTATCTTTGTCAAAGTTTTGTAATCATGTTGTAGTACCTAGCAGTAACTCTCTCACGCCCAGTTCTGAAACCAGTGCACTTTTCTCTAAACCCTTTACAGGAGCAAGTGTAATCACTGCTGCCCCTCCGACATTTGAGATTTCTGCCTTTGACTCCAAGCCTGTCTCTTTAGAACCCCCCACAGCATTTGCCTCTCCTTTTGCTGTTTCTCAATCTACCACTTAAGAGATCAGTCTTTCTGTCTCTGATTCTTTTGCAAATTCTCAGTTCTCTGTTACTGCATCCAAGGATTTTCAAGCAGTTCCTGAGTTAATTTGTGAAAGTTCCAAAGCTCCTGATGAAAAAACATGTTTTCCTCCCTCTGCCTCTCCTGTAGCATAGGATTTACCCGTCACAAAAACTCCTGCTGTAAGAGGTGTTTTTCCTGATATACCCGCATGGTTAAATGCACCTAGCCCTGTTTCTAAGGTTCCTGCCATGAAGATACCCCCAGGTTCTGTTATGCCTATTGTTGTTCCCCAATTTTTCCCTTCAGAGACAAGCGCAACTTCATCTGATTCTACTGACGCATCTACTCTGGCCCTTGCTGTTTCACAGATATCCACTTCAGAGTCTAGCGCAATGCCTTCTGACTCAATCAAAATACCTAGTTTGGGACTTGCTGCTTCTCAAGGACTCACTTCATTGACCGGTTTACCTTTTTCGATTCCCCGTGCTCCGTCTAGGGAAGCCGCTGCTGTCTCTCAGTCATGCATTTCTGGAACAAACAGACGCCTCACTGACTCTTCTGCACGTCCTATTATAACCATGGATGATCCTAAGATTCTCACAGTAAAGCATCATTCTTCCCTCCCTACCCCCCCACAGTACCTCATGTTACCTCTGAATCTGGGATTCCCACTCCTCAGGCAATACTGTCTCCCAGTGACTCCTCCACAGTATTTGAGGAACCCGCTTCTGACTGCATGACTGCTACTGCAAATTTAGGATTATCCCTCATGGAACTTTCTGTACTACCTCATGTGTTCTCTCTGGATTTCATGTTGTCATCGTCAAAGCCTGCAACGCTCGTTTTGGACTTCCTTGCCTTGCCTGAAATGCCCGTCCCTGCTTCTTGTGCTCTCATTCTGGGCACGGGCATGCTTCTCTCTGCTTTTTCCTTCGTGCTTACTGCGTTCTATGTGGATCCCCAGACTTCGGACCTGATGTTCTCTAAACCTCACCTACCTAGGGGTGCTGACCCCCTATTGATTGCAGTGCCACCGCTTTTCCGTTTGAAAAAAGCGCTCATTGACAAACTCCCTCGGCGCAGCTCTACAACTATACCAAGAGGGTTCAGAAATAACTCCATGTCACCCAGACCTCTGTGGGATCCTATCTCTGCTCTACCGGAGGTCTCGCGTGAAGGGGGGTAATGTCAGGAATCCACTCCTGGCTTTGGCTGGAGCCCATCCATCCGGAGCTTTTCAGGTTCCAGACAAACTATTCCCTGCTTCTGCAATCACCTGCCTCCTGCGCAGCTCTGGCCTGATTGGCCTCCTGTGCTATTTAGTGCCTGCCCCGCCCTCAGGAAGTTGCTGGACATAGACTTTGCAATCCAAGTTGCAAGTAACTGTGCATGTCAGACACCGTGTTTGGCCTGCTGGGCTCCTTGTGCCTTGTATCCTGCTTCCAGTCCCCGGCATCCCAAGGCCTTCTTACATAGCAGCCCCGGCGCTGCTTTCCTTGTTCCTGGCAGACTTCACTTTCGCCGCGCTGTAGCGGCTACGCTGGTTTCCCCAGCGTTTCCTGTGGCGTGTCTGCCTCAGTTCCTGTCTCTTTGTCTTCTCAGTGATCCTTTGCATACCGAACCGGCCTGGCTGTGGATCCGCTCTGACCTTCTGGACACCCCTGGTCTGTATCCTGACCTTCTGGACACCCCAACCCCTTTACCTCTGTTTGCGGATTCCGACCTACCTCCCGGCTCTGGACCCCAGGCTCTCGGTACCACCTATCTTCTGGAATCTCCCTTCTCGTCTGGCGAGTATCTTACTTTATCTTATACTCCCAGACAGTTCCAGACGCCTATTTTCCACTTTTCAGGCGTGTCCCCGTAGCTGTGGGTGCAGTTTGTTCTCCATCTCACCTCAGTATCGGGGTCCCTCCTTGTTTGTGGCAAGCACGTACGTTACAGTAACACAGGTCACACAAAGCTATGCTCAGCCAGAGAAGGAATGGCTTAGCAGGGTATAAGTGTGAACAGAGCCCAATGGGAAGAGGGGGAGGGACGGAGGAGAGGCCCCATGGGAGGCAGGGATAGGTCCAGGAATGTGCCACAGTTGGTGGGCTTGATGCGTGGCTTGTGGGCTGTGCACACGCATCAGGCATGTGCACTGCGCGGGGGAGGTGCGCGCGGTCTGAGCTGGGGGCGGGAGTTCCTCCCACAGGAAGCCAGAAAGGCCCGTGAGTGTGCACGCGCATGCTTGCGTCCTGAGGCAGCCGCGGGGACCAGGAAGGAAGGAGGAGGGTCCCGCTCGCAGCGGTGAACCTGTGGAGCCGGAGCCGGGGAGTGCTGGGTAAGTCGCGGCACGGGGGAACCCTCTTTGGGAGAGGTGTTCCCCGAGGTCTTACAATAAGATAAGAAGTTGAAATACTGCAGTGCAGTATATTAGCCTGTTTGTGTGCGGGGGCGAACGAGGGGAGAGCTCTGTATATGCCTAAATGTGATACTGTTACAGTACACGCCTATGCGTTTCAACAATGTTCAAATGAGACATACAGCACTGCATATGCATGTATAAATATCCAAATTTACAATTACTGCGTGCACGCACACACAGACTGTGTACTGACGTAGGTTGAACTGCTAAAGTATTAGACTTCCAAGACAGCTCGCGAACGCCCCCCTGAGTTTTTAGACGGTATTGCAGTATTGCAGACAGCTATAATAAAATGCTAATATTACGAGCGCTAAAATACCGCAATACTCTCCGGACAAAAAAAAACGCATCTGCCCGCGGTTATCAAAGTTGCGCCGATTCAGCCGCATTAGGATAAAGGCGGCCGCCACTGTATGTGCATACTGTATTATGGCATTGTGTGCTGTATAGTACTGTCAAACTAGTCTATACTGGAACTACTCTATATTGTGACTACTGTTAAATACTTTGTAACCAGATGGCTGGTGCTGCTCTCTCTGGAAAGAAACAAATTGAGCAGTTAGATGCATACTCTATCATGACATTGTGTACTGTATAGCTACTCCATATTGGACTACAGTATGCAGTTAGTACTGTCAAACTAGTCTATACTGGAACTACTGTATACTGTGACTACTGTTAAATACTGTGTATATACAGACTGTGTACTGACGTACTGTAGGTTGAACTGCTAAAGTATTAGACTTTGAAGACATCAGCTCGCGAACGACCCCCTGAGTTGTAAGACTATATTGCAGTATTGCAGACAGCGCTAATAAATGCTAATATTACGAGCGCTGAAATACCGCAATTTATTCCGGGAAAAAAAACATACTGCATCTGACCGCGGTTATCAGAGCGCCGCGGTTCCGGCCACATCAGGATAAAGGCGGCCGCAACTGTATGTCTGAATGTACACTAGTTTGAAATCAAAGCCGGTTGCTCTGCTATTCATGCAGAAGCAACTTTGAAAATCCCGTCCGTGCTCTTACTATCTGTAAATGAACTCCTATCTGATTAGCTCACAGGTTCTTTATAGTATTCTAAGTTTCATTCACAAAACTGAGCAGCCAATCACCGCATGGGAAAATTCCCAGCAATCAATCAGAGCCAAAAGGCTAGAAAAGCCAGGTCAGCAGGAAATCTGAAATAGTCAAGGGAAATACGAGAGAAAAGAGGGAGCACAGGTTGAGGGATGATGGGGATAACAAATGCAGAGTAATTGAGCTCGAGAACATAGATTCCCGATTCTGCTCTGGAAGCTGCCCTCTCTTATGGTGGCCTTTCCTTCTCCCACACTCTGTGCCCTAATAGCAGGGGTGGAGGCGTGGGGCTCCTGCTCTCCTCTCTCTGCTGTTACTGAACCCTTCCTATTCCCCCCTCTCTTGCTTTTACCTCCTTGGAGGTTCACACTGTCCAGATATTCTCTCCTCTCCCTGTTCATGTTGCGGTCATCTATCGCCCACCTACCTCTACTCATCCCCCTTCTGCCTTTATCTCTCACTTTGAATCCTGGCTCTCTTTCTTTCTCTCCTCAGACTCCCCTGTTCTTCTCCTTGGGGACTTCAATTGCCACATTGATGACCCCTTTCTCCCTTGGGATTCCCACTTTCTTTTTCTAACCTCTTCTTTTGGCCTTCAACAGTTGACTGCAGCTAACACCCACAAGGATGGCCACGACTTAGACCTGGTTTTCACTAAACTTCTCTCTCTGATTTCTCCATTTCCCCTTTTCCTCTCTCTGACCATCACCTCATCTCATTCTCTATCTCGCTCCTCCCCTTCTCCACCTCCATCAACCCCCCCGGTTCTGCAGAAACCTGCACTCTATTCATTTACCTGACTTTGAGTCCACTTTATGCACCTCCCTCTCCTCTCTCAGCTCTGCTACAGGCCCTGACAACCTGGACAGGAACTACAACTCTGCCTTGTCCTCCTCTCTTGATCTACATGCCTCGCTTTCTCTCTGCCGCACTCGCCCTTCTAACCCTAGACCCTGGCTAAATTCCCACACGTGCATGCTGCGTTCCTCTACTCGTTCCTCTGAACGCCTCTGGAGGAAATCTCATACTCTCGCAGACTTCCTTCACTACAAATTTATGCTATCCTGTTTCAACTCTGCCCTCTCACTAGCTAAACAAGCCTACTTTTCTTCACTAATCAACATGCACAAGTCTAACCCACGCCAACTGTTCTCTGTCTTTGATACTCTACTCAAACCACCCTCAGCTGCCTCTCCTTCCTCCATCTCCGCTCAGGACTTTGCTGACTATTTTAAGGTAAAGGTGGAATCCATACGTCAGAACATCCTCTCTGTTTCTTCCTCCCATCCTACACCTCTTCCTAACTCTCCTCCTGCCTTCCTTGACTTTTTTCCACTGTCTGAGAGGAAGATGTGTCGCCTCTTCTCCCTCTACCACTTGCCCTCTTGACCCCATTCCCTCCCATCTCCTAAAACCTCTTGCTCCTACTATAATCCCTATGCTCACACACATTTTTAACTCCTCCTTCTGCTCTGGAACCTTTCCATCCTCTTTCAAACATGCAACAGTCATGCCATTACTCAAAAACAGCAAGCTTGACCCTACCTGTCTTTCTAACTATTGACCTGTCTCCCCCCTGCCTTTTGCCTCTAAACTCCTTGAATGTCTTGTATTCTCTCGCTTGCTCCATTTTCTCAACACCTATTCTCTCCTAGACCCTCTACAATTTGGCTTCCGCACTGCTCACTCCACAGAAACAGCCCTTACTAAAATAATTGACGACCTCCATGATGCCAAAGACAGAGGTCATTACACTCTGCTCATATTACTCGACCTCTCTGCAGCATTTGACACCGTGGACCACCCTCTTCTCCTTCACATTCTCCATACTCTTGGTATTCAGAACAAAGCTCTATCCTGGATCTCATCCTAACTCTCCCATCATACTTTCAGTGTCTCTTCTGCTAAAACCTCCTCCTCCTCTATTGATCTCTCTGTGGGGGTACCCCATGGCTCTGTCCTGGGACCTCTTCTCTTTTCTCGGTACACACTCTCTCTAGGTGACCTAATAACATCTTTTGGGTTTAATTATCACCTCTATGCTGATGACACACAAATATACTTTTCAACACCCGACCTTACACCTGATGTACAAACCAAAGTTTCTGAATGTCTCTCTGCTAAATCATCCTGGATGGCCCTCCGCCGCCTAAAACTCAACATGGCTAAAACAGAGCTCCTCATACTTCCTCCCAAACCTGGCCCTACTACCTCCTTCCACATTACTGTTGGAACTACGATCATTTACCCAGTAGCCCAAGCACGCTGCCTAGGGGTCACACTCGACTCCTCTCTCACATTCGCCCCTCACATTCAAAACATTTCTAAAACGTGTCGCTTTTTCCTCCGCAATATAACAAAGATACGCCCTTTCCTCTGTTGCTCGACTGCTAAAACTCTGACTCAGGCCCTCATTCTCTCCCGTCTTGATTACTGTAACCTCCTGCTGTCCGGCCTTCCTGCCTCTCACCTGTCTCCCCTACAATCTGTCCTAAACGCTGCTGCCAGAATCACTCTACTCTTTCCTAGATCTGTCTCAGCATCTCCCCTCCTGAAATCCCTCTCCTGGCTTCCGATCAAATCCCGCATCTCACACTCCATTCTTCTCCTCACTTTTAAAGCTTTACACTCTTCTGCCCCTCCTTACATCTCAGCCCTAATTTCTCGTTATGCACCATCCAGACTCTTGCGTTCTTCTCAAGGATGCCTTCTTTCTACCCCCTTTATATCTAAAGCCCTCTCCCGCCTTAAACCTTTTTCACTGACTGCCCCACACCTCTGGAATACCCTTCCCCTCAGTACCCGACTTGCACCCTCTCTATCCACCTTTAAGACCCACCTTTAGACACACTTGCTTAAAGAAGCATATGAATAGCACTGTGGATATTCTGAACACATGATACATAAAGTTTGGCCCTCTGCAGACGCACTTACCAGAATTCCATCCTCCTGTCTCGGTACGTTCTCCCTACCTACCAATTAGACTGTAAGCTCCTCGGGGCAGGGACTCCTCTTCCTTAATGTTACTTTTATGTCTAAAGCACTTATTCCCATGATCTGTTATTTATATTATCTGTTATTTATTTTATTACCACATGTATTAATACTGTGAAGTGCTATGTACATTAATGGCGCTATATAAATAAAGATGTACAATACAACTAATAAAAGTGAGGATGGTGGAGTGTGAAATAACAAACACTTACATGGCCTTGTGTAAATGCTGTCACATCAAGGTTTCTTTACTTTCCTCCTTTTCTTCTATGTCCTCCTGGTGTGGTATTTCTTTTCCTCTAATCCGGATAATGTCCTCTTCAGTTGCCCAGCAACTCTCAATTGCAGTGTCGAACTCAGAGCAAATGGATAAGGGTAAAAACAAAGGTTTTAAGGACAATACAAATAAATTGTAACAATGCCTAGTTCCAATAGTTATGGATATATGTCAAATGCAGAGAAAAAAACTGCAAACACTCACACGGACAGGTGTGAGTGAGATCTTGAGGGAGGTGTCTTTATCCTCTTCACATAAGGGAACTCTCACAAAAAGTCCCTCATGTTCTAAATAAATAATGGAAAAAGGAGGTTAAAAAAGGTTAGAGAATATAACATAGATACTCACACGGTCACGTGTGAGCTCACACTGAAATTGGTATCCTACCAATCCACCCAGCCCCAAAGGGTCCCAGTCTGTGTCACTTTTCTTCCTAAGTCTTTCTTGAATTTCTTCTATCTTATCTAACTCATGCTGTACATTGCCACTCTGGTCTTGGATGAAAACACAACATTGTTCTTTAATTAGGGCACATACACCTCCTTTGATGTCTAAAATGTAATCTAAAGCCATTCTGTTTTGTAAGGCCATAAACCTAATCTGAACCTGTTCTTGGTTTAGTAATGCAATAGCTGTAGTGGTGTGATTGAGGGCATCATCTAACACATCTGTTAATGTATTAAGCCTGTCATATAGTAACCCACCTCCTACATTTAGAACTAAACTAACCCAAAATTGTTCTTTCCATAAACTACTTTTCAGCCCTGCAATATTTGGTGTTTTTCTCTTGTTTCTGGTTGTTGGAGGCACTTTACCCATAAATGATTGGTGTTGCTAGTGTGTAAAAATGGATACAAAAAATACTAAAAACCTTATTTTAGGCAAGTGACCTTTCTGCTGCTAGCTAAAGAAAAATGGCATCTCTCTATCATCATTTATTTTGAGAATTAGCACAACATTCTATTATTGAGAATTGAAGGGGGTTGGTATCTGTGGAAGTGAAATGCATGATCATCACTCCTACTCGCATCATATACATCATTCCCTCAGAAAAACAGAACAAAAAATGTTTGCGATGGTCAAAAATGGCTGACTTGTGATCCTTTCCTTGTGGCTGACACACGCCCATGGGTGACCCTCCCCCCCCTCCACTTGGTGATATCTGTGATGTATAAGGAACACATGCAGATGAGTATTGCTGACAAAACTCCGCAGAGCATCATCATGACAATCCTGTCATCTCTCTGTGTGTTATACCTACGCAGACCCAATGGTGCATACATCTTAAAATTCTAACTTATACACACTATAAAAGAATAAAAATATTGAGTCTTTGAAAAAATGAAATGTTCCTGATAAGATCAGGCCTCTGCCTGGTATCTTATTTTCCTCGTTGGTTAACGGTCAAAGTTTTAAGAAGCGTCAAAGCGTTAACTTGATGCGGCTGTGCTTTAGATGACTTTGGTCTTTGGTGGAGCTGGAATGAGTTTTATGTGATCCACGTGGATCCAGGAAGAAATCTTTGACACTTTAATTGCTGTATTGGTGGTTAGTATGGGCCCTTTCATCTGGGATGAAGTGCATGCTTGCGTAGGAAATATTTAACTATTAACCCCTTCTCGAGTAGGTGCACTTTCAACTTTGCCTAGAGAGACTCAAAAAATGTATTAGTGGCATTCAATAATTATTAATTGTTTTATTACCAATAGATGGTCCTTAATTTGTTCCTTTGAACTACTGATAGTCATGAGTCATCCCATGAGTGTCTCATAGGGAGATAATTTATACCTAGGAATAAATTCTTGTATCAATGTGTTTACTACTGTCTTAACATCCTATTCTCCCCCTTTTCTCTTGTATTTATGCACCATTAAGGATCCTGGATAGATCCTATTGGGGTTTTGAGTCACAGGAAGAGACTTCGAAGTAGATAGGAACCTTATATACCTTATAAGGTTGTGACGTTCTGAAAATAATTTTTATTTTCTCCCATATATTTCATTTTGTGGTAGCGCCCGGGCATTTCCCATTGACATGTGTAAGTTTGCCAACTCCGTCCCTGGCTATCTCAATGCCACCCACTGGGACAGGCTCCAACAGGTCTTGCAGAGCAAGTGGCAGCCCAGATGACTGTCATTGATCTCTGGAACTTGTACTCTGCCTTTCCCCCTGCCCAAATGCTATTCAGACCTCTGGCATCCTCTGACTGCTTTGAACTCCGATGTCCAGCAGACTTACCAGCGCCTGTGGGTTAGCTCGGGCTGCCTGTTTGAACATCGGTTCCGAATGTACAAACACTTTATATTATATTATTAAAGTATAGTTTAATACACTAAGGTATATGTTTAATATACTCCTGAGTCTCTGGGTACAGGGGACAGAATAATAAATATGTACTTTTATTCCTAGCTGCCTTATTCCCTATACTATATCTTTTGGACCCATCCTGGACTCTGAGTCCCCCCTCAACCTTTTATATGGTTGTGGCACCCACAAACCCTACACTGGTTCTGGGTCACCTTAGCACTAGCTGGAGTCCCTCCCTTAACCTAGGGATTCACTCAGCTAGAGGGTTACCTATTCATCTATGTGCCTCATTCTCCCATTTGGGCTATGCTGAAGCTGGGTAACCTAGTGGTGAGTCGGTGCTTGCATTAGCAAGGAGAGATATTGCCGTGACAATGTGCCTATATGTATCTGAGAATCAGGCATGATTCCCGAGTACATTTATGGGTATCTGACACCACCAGACCCCAACCTTCTAGGCATATTCTGTAAACAGATCCTCCCCAAAACCTCCTTTGAAACTCATACCTTAGCAATCCCTGCTCGCTGGCATGCCCAGAAAGGGAAAAACACATAAAATACTTTTACTGCAAATAGTACATGGAAACAGTACAATGTTACTGGGACCAAGAGCTAACTCTCTTAGACCCTTATGCACAGATCAGGGGTAACCAAAACGGGCTTAACCTTTATTTGAGTTACCCCCTTACCATCACAATCCTTTATAAGCTCAGCATTTGCCTCTGCAAATTAGCTGAGCATAACAGTTTATTATTTGTGTCGTTGTGCTAGTCGCAAGCACTCTGTTGTTCCTTTTCATGCCTTGCCTTGATGTTCCTGTCTTGCCTTGCAGTTTCACCAGAACCTGGACCACGGATATTTACCTACTATTCTACAGTCTCCTATCCTCGACTTCGGCTTGGACATCTACTACCCTAACTTCTGCTCCCCTCGACCTCAGCTTCGTGACCTCTACTACCCTCCAGTCTCCTTCCCTCAATCACAGAGATTATATCTACTACCCAACATGTCCTACCCTGACCCGGCTACATGACTACAAACCTGCACACCGGACATGACTTCTCTGTGTGTACTAACACCTCGGCCTAGTGGTCCTGTCCTGTCCTGTCTCTGGTGTAAAAGCTATAAAAATGTTAGAACAAAGATTCAGTTATCAAATGAGTTTATTCAGAGTGTACACAGTGGGGACAGCTTCAAAACAAAAAGCTCTCTCCTAGATAACACGGTATGCCATATATTTATACACTAAAAACTAAATCTCCACCCCTTTATGGGGGGGCTTGCACGTCACTAAATATTACCTCATTTTGTAATACATAACAATACTAAAGCTGATGTCATTTTGTAATACATAATAATACTGAATAAAAATGTAAGCTAAAAATCATTATGGGGTTAAATGTGATGTCAGTTCTTCCACTTGGCACATTGTATGAGAAACAGTGTATCTTAGACTACAAAGGAGGCTTTCTCATAATATCTGGCCTGTTTACACTTTCAATTTGAAGCTGATTGGATGAGGAAAGATCAATAAAGTCAGCTAGTAGCGAAAACATTCCATGTCTGTCTTTCACACAGATTTCTTCACATAGAAAGATGACATTAAAACTCACAAAGAAGAGATGGCGAACTAAAAATAGTTAAACAAAATGGCTGCTTTGACCCTAATGCTGTTACATCAGACCCCCTAATGTCTCATCTTCGTCACTGGCGAGCACTCGTTACAAAAAGTTTGAGTTTAAACTCTGTAGAACCACAAGGATAGCTCCATCTGTATGATCATATTACATTAAAATTGATCAGAGCAGTGTAGTCAAACAAGCAGACAAAAGTGGAGGGATTATTATCCAGGATAAAAATGATTATCTGGAAGAAGGTTACACAAAGATGGAATTTTAGCCATTTAATATTTTTTACAGAAAGATACTAAATTAAGTCAAGTACAGAGAGAGTTTATTTTAGATTGTATTAGATTTATTTTAACACGCAATTATTTTAAATTTCATGATGACTTTTTCTTTCCAAAGAAAACGGACGGCAATGGGGACTACCTTTGCCCAAGCTTTGCAAATTTAATGATGGGTATTGCGAATTATTTTATATATGGAACAATAATCCCTATATTGCTCATCTTATATTTTTTAAAAGATTTATAGACAATATTTTAATTATATGGAAGGGTAGTGAGACAGAATTAAAAGTTTTATACAATATATTAATTTTAACCATTTTAATTTAAAATTTACATACGAATATAGTTCCACAAACATTACATTTTTAGATTTAGCAATTTCAAGTAGTGACGCTAACTTAATAACAACTAAAACAATTATAAAGAGGTAGACTCCAACAAATATTTAGATGCAGCAAGTAATCATCATCCTAGATGGATTTTAAATATAACGTATAGTCAGTTTCTAAGAATTAGACGTAATTGTAATAGAGATGAGGATTTTATTAGTCAATCTGTAGCATTAAAACCAAAATTACTGAATAAAGGACATCAAGAGAGGCATATTGATAGAGCATATGATAAAACACTTGCTACTAATAGAGCTCAAAACTTGACAAATAAAAAGGAGAAAATTAATGACAGAAACACTAAGGATATTAATAATGTGCTATTTATTACAACGTATAACGCAGCATCAAAACAAATTAATCATATAATAAGGAAACATTGGAATGTGTTACAATGCGACCCCATTTTAGCACCCATACTTACGGATAGGCCAAAGGTAATTTATAGATGGACAAAAACACTTAAAAATGAATTGGCACCCTCCAAAATTACTAAAAACATTAGGGATGGAAATATGAACCAGTTACTTAAACCAGTCATAGGGAATTATCAGTGGAGGTAGATATATCATCAGTGGTGCCACATCATTTAAAGCTAGGAACTCATCGTTCACATATGTAATCAAAAGTATGATTAATTGCAAAACTACTTAAGTAGTTTACCTTTTAGAATGCGAGTGCGGCCTACAATATGTAGGCAGGACTAAAAGAAACCTGAAACAACGATTCCTGGAACACCGTGGAAACATACAGAAAGGAGTGATGACCTGTTGTGTTTCCAGGAATTTTAGTATAAAACATAATAAAGATCCCCATAGGGTTACAAATTACAGGCATTGAACAGATAAAGAATAGTGACTATGGCGGAGACAGAGTCATGACCCTCAGACAGAGGGAAACATACTGGATACACCAGTTGGGTACCATGTCTCCTAATGGTCTTAATGAGGACATAGACCTACTGTAGCAGCTTTTTTATAAGAAACTTTTTTATGCTATGGTTATTTTGAATATATTCTGGATTTGCAATTTGTATTTTTGTGTACTATGCTGTTAATACCATAGCTTTTGAATTTAATGACACCAGTGTTTCTCAGATCAGAGCCTTAATGATAATATTTAATTATTTATTTTTAGCGCAAGTTGATACCTTAGGTACAATAAATGTTATAATACCTTATATTCTCTCTTCTAATTAATCAAATTGTCAGAAATGTATATTATTATATTAATTATCAATTTTATCATCGAGTATATTTATTATTTTAAGACCCCCTTTTATTTTTTACCTTATTTAAGTAGTAGTAAAACCTCATTAACTGTAGCCCTGTACCACCTAAACCTGCGTATCACTTATTATTTGGAGACATTTGCATGCAACAGCTATGATAGGCTAATTCATAAAGGGCTCCGATTGGTTGGGATATTAACGAACTATTACAAAAAGGAAGCTCAGCAGCCTATAGGACATTTCCCCTGACGAAGAGGAATTGCTCCACGAAACACCTAGGGCTGTATCTACTAAGGCTGCTGAAATTGAAGCACTAACGGAGGACACAGAGTCAGCAGCCTGGAGACCCTCAGCGATGAGGCACATGACCGCAGGGACTAGGCTCCCCTCTCTTCCCTCCCCCTCACCTTTGGTGTCGGTTCACGTGCTGCTTCCCCTCTCCCCTCCAGCTTGGCTGAATTGCATGCTGTTTCCCCTCTCCTTCCCCAGTGTCACGGGGGGCGGAGCTAAGGGGATTCAAAAGAAGTTCCCGCCCACCCGTCCCTTTGTTTGGGTAATACCATGACAATCATATAATATATTGTACATTATGTTGTATTATCTTCTTTTCAGAAATAAGTATACATGGGAAGGATGTTGATCCAGGGAGTAATCTGATTGCCAATTCTTGGAGTCAGGAAGGAATTTATTTTTCCCCTTGTGTTAGATCACTGGGGTTTTTTGTTTGCCTTCCTCTGGATCAACATACTGTAGGTGAGGATACAGGATGGAGTATCTGTCTGGATTTGGCGTGGGTTGGACTTGATGGATGTATGTCTTTTCAATCTCATCTACGATGTAACTATGTCTGCCATGTTTGCAGTGGGCACTGCATGACATGTTTTGCCTACGTCACGGCGGCTGTTGGGGGGGTAGGTATTCATTAACCTTGGCAGCAGGGGCTCTATGGTGCAGATAACCCCTCAAGCCTTGTGGTGGCTGGGGGTAGCGAGTGGGCAGGGCTCATTTGTGCGTGATTCCCTGGGGCCCAGTATCGCTTAACGGCCAGGCCATTGCCTGGCTTGGTGGGTGTGCAGGTCGTGGTTGGTGTGCCATCGGGTGCCCGGCTTGGTGGGTGTGCGGGCCATGGTTGGGGTGCCATCGGCCTTTACCAGGGGGGAGAGCACGCTGGCAGGGTTGGCACTTACCAGGGTTTATTTGTGAAAATAAAGCCGTGGCCTTTGTACCTCTAGACCCTTTGTTGTGTATTTATTTATATGTGGGTTGGGGGAGGGAAGGGGAGCTTCCTCGCAGGCTCCAAGGTCATGTCCGCATCATCCAGCAAGGGAGTACGCGACAGACAAAACCCAACCCCCTGAGAGACGGCACGAGTACACGAACGCGGTAACGTCACTAGCACACGTGACGCGAAAGCGGAGCTGCGCCGATCGACAGAGGAAGGTATCAGAGACTGAAGTTACCTCCAGGCAGGAGATGGGGATACTGTGGCCATTCCGGTGGATGCCAACACCATGGATCACCATACATATAGATGTGCCTTTAATCTACTTACCTCTGTTAGTGTTTTTAACCGATTTTGTTATAGCATTAAAACTGACATACTGCACTATGGGTTTTGCGCTTTTTTCTTCTTTTTTCCTTACTCTGCTTTAAAAGCAAAACAAAAAAAAGTGTGTGTGTGCCGGGGGGGAGGGGGCATAGGCACATCACTCGGGGGTGCTGTTCAGCACATCACTGGGGTGTGCGTGTCAGTCAGTGTGTGTGTCAGTCAGTGTGTGTGTCGGTCAGTGTATATGTGTCAGTCAGTGTATGTGTCAGTCAGTGTATGTGTGTCAGTCAGAGTTTGTGTATGTGTGTCAGCCAGAATGTGTGTGTGTGTGTGTGTGTGTGTGTGTGTGTGTGTGTGTTGCTGTGTGATAGGTGTCGTGTGTGTTCGTGTGTGTGTGTGTGTTTGGTGTGATGTGTGATGTGTGGTGTGTGTTGTGTGTGTTTCCGTGTGTGTGTGTCAGTTCGTGGTGTTGTGTGCATCAGCGTGTGTGTCAGTCATGTGTGTGTCAGTCAGTGTGTGTCAGTCAGTGTTGTTGTCAGTCATGTGTGTCAGTCAGTGTGTGTCAGTCATGTGTTGTGTGTCAGTCATATTTGCATGTGTGTCAGTGTATGTGTCATTCAGATGTGCACATGTGTGTCATGTCAATGTTGTCATCAGAGTGATCTATGTGTGTCAGTAAGAGTGTGTGTCAGTCAGTGTATGATGTGTGTCAGTCAAGTGTATGTAATCTGTGTCAGCTCAGTGTGTGTTGCAGTGTGTCAGTCAGTGTGTGTGTGTCAGTCAGTGTGTGTGTGTGTCAGGTGTCTCTCTCTTCTCTCTCTGTGTGGTGTGTATGCGCGTGCTCAGCACTCTTTCCCCCCCCTCCCCCGTTACGGGGCCAGAGCGAGCAACAGGGCACGGTAACGCATGTGCGAGCGCACATATCAGTATCATGGTGTATGAGTGTTAGTCAGTGTGTGTGTCAGTTAGTGGTATGTGTCAGCGTATGTGTGTGTTCAGTCTTATGTGTGTGTCAGTCAGTATGTCAGTCAGTGTATGTCAGTCATGTATGTCAATCAGAGTGTATGGTATGTGTGTGTGTAGGAAGAGTGATGTGTTCCATATGATGTGGGTGTGTGTGATGTGTGTGTGTGTGTCAGTCAGTGTGTAGTCTAGTGTCATAGCTGTGGG
This sequence comes from Ascaphus truei, assembly GCA_036426205.1. NCBI lineage: Eukaryota > Metazoa > Chordata > Amphibia > Anura > Ascaphidae > Ascaphus > Ascaphus truei. The sequence continues at coordinate 114,558 of WSYH01000183.1, forward strand.
TCAGTGTGTGTATGTGGTGTCAGTTGTGCGTCAGTATGCATGTGTCAGTCAGCGTGTGTATGGGAGTTTATGTATGTGTGTTAGTCTATTGTGTGTCGTCGTGTAGGTATGTGGTGTCAGCCAGTGTATGTATCTGTGTCACTCAGTGTGTGGTTCAAGTGGTGTGTATGGTGTCGCCAGTGTGTGTATGTGTGTCAGTCAATGTGTGGTCAGTCAGCCTATGTGTGTGTATCTCTCTCTGTGTGGTGTGTACAGTATTTCTCTTGTGTCCTGCCCACCCCCCTGACTCCCACTACCACCCCGTGGAGCTGCGGACTGCTTGTTCCTCTGCTGGCATGCCACCCTGGCGTAGGTACGGCGCCCACGGTAATGCTTGCACTCCTCCCCCCCTATGGACCAGCATGCTCAACACCTCCCCCCCCCGCTCCCCACCCCCACGCTTCCTCCTCCATTACCAGACAGAGCAGGAGCGACGGGCACGATATCGCAGATGTGTGCGAGCGCACCAGTATCTATCATTGTGTGTGTGTCAGTCAGTGTGTGTGTCAGTCAAGTATGGTCAGTTAGTAGTAGTGTAGTTAGTTGTATGTGTCATCAGTATTTGTGTCTTTTCAGTGTGAGTGTGTGTCAGTCAGTTATGTCAGTCGTATGTATCGTTGTATGTTTCAGTCAGAGAGTAATGTGTGTTTGTGTGGTGTGTCAGTTAGCGAGTGCACAGTATCAGTGTGTATTGTGTGTCAGTCAGTGTGTGGTGTCAGTCAGTGTGCACATGTTTGTCAGTCATTGTATGTCAGTCTGTATGTCATTCATGTGTGTCAGTCAGTGTTGGTGTGTGTCGTCAGTGTGTGTGTCAGTCAGCGTGTTTGTGTGTCAGTCAATGTGTGTGTCAGTCAGTGGTGTGTTGTGTGTGTGTGTGTGTGTGTGTTTCAGTCATTGTTTGTGTCATTCCAGTGTATATGTCTCTCCTCTCCTCTTTCTCTCTCTCTCTCTCTTCTCTCGGTGTGGTGTGTAATGTCTCTCTGTGGTCCTGCCCCCCCTCTTCCTGACTCTCCTCCTACCCCCGGAGAGCTGTGGACATGGTTGTGTGTCTTCTGCATTCCAGCCCCCCGATGAGGTACGGAGCCACGGTAACGCTCCTATGCTCAGCACTTTTCTCCTCCCCCCCGCTGATTTTGCTTCGAGGGACGCAAGTGTCGTCTCACGTTTATCCCCACCACCACCCCCGCTCCTTCTCGTCTACCGAACTGCAGGAGCGACAAAGCATTGGTAACAGCAATGTGCGAGCGCCAGCAATCAATGCTTTTCCCTTCCTCGCCCCCGCCGCCTCTGGCGGTGCTAGCGTGGGCATGGAGTGTAAGTGTTGGCCTCATCTCGCCAGCACTGATGTCTCTTGTGCTTTCCAACGTCCGCGGGCGCATTAGGAGCGGCGCCGGTGACTATCGCCACCCCGCATATGACATTGGGCATTTGGTGGGGAGCGTGCAGTCCATTAGAGTGGCCGCCGGCGGCTATTGTCCATCGCATGTGATTTTTACGTAGCTGGTGGGTGGGAGCATGTCAGTTTTGTGGGGTCGGTGCTGAGCCAGAACACAGCCCGGCCTCAACTGCCAGCAGCTAACTTCATACAATCCACATCCCGTTTCATTTTCTTCTTCTCCCCACATGCATTTTTGTCCCCATTATGAAGAGTTGCCACTAACGAACGTTTCACTTCAAAAAAAACAAGACCTGTGGATTTCTGTAATATAGAGTGGTTTTGGCATTGTGATAAGACGCGGTATAGAATATGCGATATGTCAATAGAGAAAAGGAAAAAGTTTTTTCTTCCCACATTTATTTCTCTGCAACTTCTGTACATGCCAAAGTCTTGGCAATGAATTCCTCCGAGGCTACTAGAATAGGTTCCTAGTTGTTTTTGCAGCAAATTAAAATGGTTGCAAAAAATTTGTTTATATCTCGACACTGTGTAAGTATTACATGCAGCCTGCTTTGGGTTCTTGGAAGATAGCTAGCTGTTGGAGGGATTAAGAGAGTTTTGATGGGGTGATGATTGGTGTAGCCAGGATGCACACCAATCCAAAGTGAGAATCACAGCCATAAAATTTTTTATTTAGAATTGCTAATAGCTGTTGTAATCGAATTAAAGCATTTTTTTCCCTGACGTAATTTTTGAGGCTGACTAGCGCTTTATATTGCTTTTAATAATTTTAAGTCTTTCAACCAAATCACTTTCCCTTTCGTCATTTGACACTTAGATTGAAGCAAAACTCACCACTTAATTGTACCTAAATGCTTTTTGTTCAGGTACTTACATCAATATACAATTTTTCATTTTCTCAATTAACAAATTTTTTTAATTAATTAACTAAACTTCATTAATATTTTTAAATTTTTAATTTAATTTTTAATTAATTCTTCTTTCATTATTTTTTATATTTATAAATGCTTATCTTATTTTTTTTTACATTTTTACAAATTTTTCATTATTATTTTTATCTGTTTTCCCACTCAATCGTACATTATAATAACCTGTAAACAAATCTATGTATCCACTTCAATCATAAAGTTGCTGTTCAGTATATGCAAGGGACAAGAAAATCAATAGAGATTGGCACCTGCACTATTCTTGGTATAGCACAACTGTGAAACCCGATGGACAAGGAAGCTACAAGAAAAAAGGCAAAAGACTGACAATTGGGAGTGACAGACAAATACCAAGACTACAAAGATAAATATTTTTAAATTACATAACGACTCTTTTCATAAAATTGGTCACCAGCAGTATAGAACAAACATCAAATCAGAAATGAAGAGCAAGAAGCATGCACACACCTAAGTTTCTTCAGTTGATCCGTAGTGTAATAGTGAGTTCAGCTGCGTTAAAACACTCTAGTGCTATACTTGTGAAACTTTGAAGCATGATGCATAGCAACAGATCATTAATTTGTTAGATGTTTTTAACTTTACTTGCAGAAGAAAAAAAAAAGCACGATGTTTAATAATGAGAGTGAAGATTTGATTTTTCTAGGGACATTAAGATAAAAAGCTATACTGCGAGGCTATAGAAAGACAGTGTAATTGTAAGCACTGTCTATCCCCCCCAACCCCTCTGGGAGATTTTGCCTAGAGCTAGCCAGGTACGTTGGTGCAGAGTTAACTGTGAGTGTCCGGAGAAGAAGAGAGTCCACAATGTTTGGGAATTGGACCAAACTTTAGGTATACTCAGGTTCTTTTTATGGTTCGGTTACAGCGCTCCAGTCATACCAGGTACAAGCCGAGGCTGCAGCAGTCCCTACCATGACAGTCTTTCTTTTCTCTATACTCTGTCCCAATAGCCTACGACTGTAGCCAGGAATATATAAGGGGTCTTATATTTGATGCAGCCATGCCAGATGGTATAACATGTTGCATATAGATGGAGCGAAGGGTTTAGTGAGCCCTTGGGATGGTGCTGGCCAGCAGATAAGGTAGCCTTGGGCTAATGCACAGATTTTGGTCCTCTGAGGATTCTGTATCTCTAGACTTCCTAGCGTTGAGTACAAGCTCCTATCAGAGGGCGATCTTCTTCCCTGGGTGTGGAAATGGACAATATTTGCCTAACCTAATTCCGAAAGGCATCCCCTCCCCTAATGCAACACCCCCCGGGAGGGACTCCAGGAGTCTGCACATACTGTTGGCTGCCAAACACAGACCCCAGTCACAACCTCTCCGCCCTCAGGAGGCTGACTTACTGTGACAGGAGTGGCAAAAAATAGTCTGGACTAGCCATGGCTATACTCCCACCTGGGTGAAAATTCCTGTCCTCCCACTGAGGATTGCGTTTGGGCACCAATCCAGTAACCTGACGCCTGCACAACGATACAGGTTAACAGCTGATATATAACATAACCATTACAAGTATTACAGACAATATTAACAACATATCAATCCACTGGTTTAAAAGGTGTGAGTGAATACGTAGCTATTTATTCAACGGGCGAAAAGAAAACCTACTTATAATATATTAGGTGTAGGGTTCTGACTCCTTGCTCATCACAAATCACTATGGTCGCAGATGTAATATACTTGGGAGGACACAGTGCCTACCTAACCTCTAATTCCCTAGTCCTTAGTAAGCTACAATGCCCAAAGCAATTTTTCATAACAGATCGTATGTGGAGTCAGTAATATATTCTGTCATCTCGACAGTTTGGATTTAAGTTTTCCTAAACATGCTGCCACTCCTGCACGTTTTTTGGTCTATACTCATACATAAGGTGGTCAGTAACTCATGGAAGGCTGAATCAGAGACTGGGGTGTACCGGTAGACTAAACGATAGCCCTTTCAGCTCTAACTGAACTCAGGATCTTCATGGTTACTCCCTGACCAAGGTAGTCACCCAAAACGTAAAGCTCTGATCTCACCAGTGATAGAATAGAATACGGACGTGTCCCATTAGGGACTCTCCCTCCTAAATTAATCTTCCCCACCCTCTTACGAAGGAGCTTTCAGGTATTTCCTACTGGAGCAGTTGAACCTTCTTCCTCCTAACCTAGGGGTTCCACAATAGGACCATCCACCAGCAGTAAGGCCTGTTCTATTATAACTAGCAAGTAGCCCTGAAACATTGTGTCCCACCACTTCAGTAGGTTCCCCGACTGATTCTCCATATAGTGGCACTACTAGGACCTTCTGTCCATCTGGGAGGGACATCCCAAAGTAACAGATTTATCTGGGTTAAGTATAATGCGAGTTCACCACACCCTATCCGGGTTTGCTCCCACACATTCCTTTCCGATAGCTCTGCCGAGGCTCTTGCCTTCCCCGCTCCCAAAACCGCCTGGTGGGGGATGCCACGCCTAGTGGACCACCCCACAAATGACTCACGACAATACACCCGCTCCAGGCTTAATGCTTCCCCTTCCTACTTCTCCCTTCACAAGCTTGGTCCCATGCGTCTCGAATCGGGGTGATTCCGCCCGCTATCCAGTCGCATTGTTCGGATCATCACTAGGGTCCCAGCCTCCTCTGACCTTGTCAGGATCTTATCTCACCTATACCTGCTGCCCGGATCACCAAACCAACAGTTCTCCGTTGCTGATGCAGCCCACAGCTGCAGGGTATTTCTCTTTTGGATTGCTCTCCTCATTCCCTACTTTGCTCAGCTGCCCCACACTGGCAAATTGGCCTGAGCATAATCCTATGTTCCGTTGTGTTCTTTGCTTACCTAGCCGGCAGTCAAATCTTGTCGCTGTTCGCACTCTCTGTTATGGACCGTGTTGCTTTTGTTTTGGGCTCTGCTAGTCTGTACTCCTGACCCCCTACCTTACGAAACAATCCCCACCTCTCCAACACCTGACCTCATCACTCGTATCAATGACTATTCTTCCTCTCTTCACAACAACCCGGATCCACAGGCAATAGTACCCATCTTAACGATCCTTCTCTCTCCCTCTCAACCCGACCTACAGCACAGTATAAATCGACTATACGTACCCTTCGCCAACACAGACCCACTGGCTTCCATTGACCAAACCTACATCCCACCACCCATCTGCGAGCTGTTTGGTTGGTGATTAGTATCCATCCTACCATATCGGCCCCGCGATAATACCATTTTTTGTGAGTGACACATTGGGTACTGGGACAAGTAGGAGAAGTCCCGAATGACTAAATATCCTGGAAGATTTAGCCACCGGAACGACTTGCATATAAGTCATATTCATTCACCCTCCCGAGCATTCTACCACCATCCTTCCCTCAAAAGTTATCAGGTCCTCCTCAAGTTCTGCTGACATAACAAGGACAGTTATCACTCAAGGAAATTGGATAACAACTAAGGAGCGTAGCAGGGCTGAATATTAGGGATTAGGAGCCCAATGTCGAGGCCTAGTGAGGATCCCGGCATAGCGATCTGGATTGGCCTTAAACCTTACTCCCAGAGAGTTGTTTGGACTGGGTCAGGGTTTGAGGGCAAAGGGCAACTGGGGTGTCGGTGAACAGTGCCTATACACTGTCAATGCCTCATCCCATTATGTTGATGCTTTAGTCGGTCCCTCGACCTCTAGGGGATAGTCAAGGGGTCGTTTGAATGAGACTCGGTCCGAACGACCTCTTCCCCCAACTTGAGGTCTGTTGTGGGTAGGTGCATTGGACCTGTCAGCACATCTCCCACAAGTCTCCTGATGTAGAGTTCCACAGGGAAGCAGTTACCATCTTGTCAACGTCACTTCCTATAACTGAAATTCTCCCGAGAGCCTCAGGCAGCCACAATTTCGGCAGCGGCGATGATGTCCACCATCCGGCTGTGCCAGAAGTACATCACCCGTGGCACACCAAACAGGTTGCGACTGGCCCCTCATCTGGCAAGGAACAGGTGTAGCCGGCTGTAGCCTCAAGGTCCCACACAAAGTAAGACTAATAATAATTTTGTAATGAAGCTTGAATGATGGATTAATAGCACGATTGGAGACCGCTTATAGCTGCGAGGTGTATGCTGTGTGCAGAACCCTATACTAATGAACTATGAACTGAATGAACACAGACCATTGGTAAGGAGTGGCAATACTCCACAGTTGGCAACCAAATTTATTTCCTCTTTCCTCGACCTGAATACGTATAACCAAGCAGGAAGCTGTAACTCCTCAGATGCGTGGCCAAGTCCGGAAGTATAGCAAGAATTGATGTGATCAATGCTTGCTGCCATTGCTCCGATAACTCAGACTCCATCAGGATAGTTGGTTTTAAAAAAACAAAACTTATAAATCACTACATCTGATATAAACGATACGAAACCAAGGACGACACAAAACCTCCCCCCTTCCCCACCATAGCACCCTCCCTTCCACTATTCAGTCTCCTCATGCATTCTGCAAAGCTCTTCCTCAGGAGTATGACTTATGAGTGGTACGGCACTATTTAACCCTCCTTCCAACTGATTTATTGTGTATACAACCTTATAAATTAATAATTAAAAAGTCATGCGCATACATATTGGGACTACATGTAGTTGAATCTAAAAGTAGAATATAATTTACGTCAAGTAGATATATGTACTGTCACATGACCAACACTAGAACAGAAACGAAATGTCGTGACTTACAATTTTCAATGCCTAAAGCACAAAGTACAAAGGGTAATCTCCATGCATTTACGCGCCATGAATTTTCTGATTTGCGTGTTTTCGCGCAGCCCTTTGAACCGTGGCGACAAAAATGGAGTTTAATACAGATGTATTACTCTGGTAGAACAATAGAGCTGAACTATGTGTGACTCTAATCTAAATGTGCATCTCACCCCACCGCCATTATTCATCAATTTATTTATATCTACCACTTAGATTTCCATGTGCAACCACTTTTAAATTATCGGCATACAAAAACTCTTCCGATTTATTTAAAGTTTGATTATAAAATATTATTAGATGTAAATTACAGTTTAACAAAGGCGTTGTTCTTCTTCAATCTTCTTACAATGAACTATTACTTTCAACTACCCATCTTCTCTTCTTTCTGCTCCAATGATAATACCAACGTTTTCCTCGATTGTAAGACGCCATGATATAATAAGGCACCATCGATTGGACCTTACAATCGGGAAAATTGCTTTTTCACTTACCACCTGTTTCAGGAGAGGGTCCATGTTCAGGGAGGCATGACAGAGGGCGCGGCGGTAGAAGTCCCATGTCTGCAGATGTGTTTTTAAGATGACAGCAGCCGGGATGCGGTGGGAGTGTGGGCTGCTTTGTGGGGCGGCACGGATCGTCTAAGTCTGCAGTGAGAAATAAGAAGCGCGGGCGGGGGAGGGGTGTGACGAGTTGGACGGCGGCGGCAGAATCATAACATAGCAGTGAGAGCAAGCAGAGCGAGCATAGGGCATAGGGGAACGGCTTGAGTAGTGCACCTGTAATCGGAGGTCAGACCACCGAATACAACTTACTCTGTTCGGTAACTTGTCACCTCCCAAGCCCGTTCTCCTATGGCCGCTCTGCTCCTGCTCTGCTCTTCCTGCCACCATCTACATGCTATCGTATAGCCTCCCGTTTGTCTTCTTCAATCTTCTATCACCTCGAACTTGGGACGTTTCCTTCCTGCTGCCGCACTCAAGCCAGCACTTCTGCTGTCACTCCTCCTGTCCGCTTTCCTTCTTTCAAAGAATCCATTTGCTGATGTGCGTCCTCTCCTGTCCGCCGCCCGCTTCATCCTCCGCTGCCATGGGACCGGTCTCTGGAAGGCCTAAGTGAAAGAGGGGTTCATACTGTAGACACTTTTTTTGTTTAAATTTTTTAATATATTGTATTGAAGAACGCAACCCCGATTTCAGACATGTGAACTCAGAAAAACTGTCCGCTTAGAATCAAGGAATAGGGTATTTTAATACATCTCCAGCAATTAAGGAGATTAAGCCTATCGCTCCTCCCGCACTAGAATAGTACATCTCGATACCAACAAATTTTAATTGTGAATATAACCCATATGCAATGTTAAAAATGTTATATACTGGAAAAGCATCTTTATTCCTTGATGGATACTGATTGTTTCTATCATCCTAACATTAAGGGGTCTGATGGTCCTGTCCACTAGCCCCTTCCACCACACCATGTTAGTAATAGAAACATAAAGTTGTGTTTACAAATTAAGAAAGCGTTGAAATGTTGGTAGAATAAACCTTTCTGAACTCAATCAGAATAGACTGGTGATATTAAGGGTCTGTCCAAGGGAATATCACAGGGTGCTCAACCACAAACCGGACTGGACCGCGAGGCCGACGGTGGGATACATGTAAACCATCCCCTACAGACAGGCGGATGGGCGGGTCCGGTAAGCATAGTAGTTGTGGAAGCCTGGGTCAGGTAGGAAGAGTGTAGGATCGTAGAGGTACTTTGCGAATCAGGGTCGGGAGGTCAAGAATAGTCAAAGTCCAATGCTAGGTGTTGAGGGAGAGGAGAGTAGAAGTCCGTTGAGCGAGCCGGGGTTTCAAGGGTGGCCAGAATTCGGGAGTCCAGATACAAGCAAGGGTCTAAAACAGAAACGACAAAGCAACTGCGAGTTGCTTGTAGCAAGCACGACCAGAGACTGACTATGCTCAGAAATCAGCTCAATAATGCACGTACAAGTACTGGCGACCACCCTTTATGTCAGCTTCGGCGGCTAGTCCCACCAATTCGGTATAACCGGGTGGTTATTGATTGTGTGACTGTTTTTCTGCCCGAGTGCATTGAGATTTCCAGGCAGGATTGAAGCATTTTATTCCCCTGGCTGCAATACTGCACAGTATATATATATAATATATACTGCATTACAATTCATGATTTATGCCATCTGGTAGACACGCGAAGCATTGCAGCCTATTATCCTAATCATTATCTTAACATCAGCCGCCTCAGCTCCAGGCATGAACCCAGGCGGGGAAGCAAACACAACGGGCTGTCCAGAGGTGAGAGCGGCGCATTCCAGGTATCTGCCAGGTACATCTGGGTATTTGCTCTAATGCTGTGTCCGGTGCAGTAATACTGAGAGAGCCAATGGGACACAGCAGTGAAGTCAGACGTAGGTAGAGCACTGGTAGCTGAGGCTGGGTGTAGTGAAAAGAGGGGTTCAGTACTGTAGACACATTTTTTTTTTTACATTTTTTAATATATTGATTCGAAGACGCACCCCGATTTCAGACATGTGAAAATCGAAAAAAACCTGCGTCTTAGAATCAAGGAAACAGGGTAGTATGTTTTAAAAAAAGTATCTCAATATAATTTTGAGATTATAATTTATTAATAATAATCGATAAACTGCCCATGCGTGTTCTGTATGGAACGCAATATGTGGGTCATAGAGTTTCTGCGCATGTGTGTTCTATGCTACCTGTATGGAATGCATACATGTGGTTAATATAGTTTCTGTGCATGCCGGTTACGTGCAATGATTATTTGAACTCTACTGTATGTATAAACTATATATTAGTTAAGTTATGGTGGGTAAAAAAGTGACAAAAAAAACCTTAAAACGGAAAACATATAACAAATGGAAATATTAGTGTGCTCATTTGCATGTCTTAGATAGGTCTTCAACCCTGCCTTTGACCATTATCGTCCAGCATACAGTGCTTCCACTGCAGCAAGGGTTTCTGGGAAAATGACATGCAAATGAGCATACCTTGCCACCTTTTGCTTCAAACTTTTTGGCCATGGACCCCTATAAGCTTATGCTTGCCTGCGCATGAACTCTTTTCAGCACAGCCGGGTTTAGATGCTATCAGTAACCTACCCACTATTTACCTCAAAGACTGTTCATGGTCCCAGCTTCAGCAAAGTATCCGGGCCGCTCTCCTTCTTCTCTCACCCGTGCACCCCAAAAACGGGAATAATCTACCGAGACTCTCACACACCACCAAAGTCTAAATTATTTAAATCTACTAAAGCTGTCTCACATTACATCTGTCTGTCACTGTTACATACGCTATAATATACTGTATATTATCTTTATCTGTGCAGCAATGGTCTGTATATGATGTTCACGTATGTAAACTATGTACTTGTAAACATGAATTATTTGTCATCATAACTCTGTGGCTGCCATTGACGGCAACTTCAGTACACACCCTTCACCCACCCCATTAAAACACCACAGTAACCCCTTAATTACCTTAGTGGTAGTAATCGCTAAGGTTTTAAGGGGTTACAGGTTTTTTAATTGGTTAGGACTGAGCCATACTTTCCTGGAGAAGAGGATGATGCCGTAATCCTGGAGGGTAAGTAAACCCTTTATTTATGGAATTTGTCATGATTTTTCCTGTAGTATTTTATTTGAATGGGCAAAAGCGCTCCTAGCCATATTTTCCCATTTCTTTCTTGTGTAGGGGTGGTTTGTTTGGGGTAGAGGGTTGGGTGAAGAAGGGGGTGTTGCCCTGGGTAGGTTGTTTTGTTGCTCAGGTAGGTAGCAGAGGGATTAAATCCTGCATTAACTTATATAAGGTACCTTCCGCGGTACCCGCCCACAACCTTCCCAGTATCCTAATCACCCCACCCAGGGTTCAAGTCCTTCTTTACCCAATGCTCTACCTCCCAACAACCAAGTAGTTTTCGGTTAAAAACTTCATTACCTTGCGGCTTTCCACTAAGATAATTAAGCTGTTTTTTTTTTAAATGACAGTATGAAGAAGGGGGTTTTCGGGAGCTTGCCCTTTTCTCCCCAGACACTTTGCAACCAACTCAAGGAGTTGTGATCTTAATTACTAAAAAATGTCCGGCTATACAAGGGCGCGCAGTTTCCCAAGCCCACACAATGGCCAATTAATTTCTTATTCATGGTGGCATAAGCCACCTCCCTGGGTCGTAACTTTCTGCTCAGTCTGTCACACACAGGGTGTCTCCCCCCTCCTCCCACACTTCACTGAGTACAGCACGATAACCGTAATCAGAGGCATCGGTCTGCACCAAAAATCTTTTTGCAAAGTCAGGGGCTGCCTTGATTGGTGTGCTTGCTAGCGCTGTCTTGAGTGCCTGAAACGCTTGTGTTCACAGGCAAGGGACAGGCTATCAGAACTGGAAGTCGCTTCTGTGTCAGATCTGTGAGGCTTTAGCCACAGCGCATACTCTGTGACAAACTTCCTATAGTAGCAGCCAGCCAGTTCTCGAATAAGCTATAACCTGCTTCATGGGTTTTTGGGACTGGCCACTGCACTACACATCAACCTTACTGATTCAGGCTTGAGGTGCCCTCCCCCACCCTGTCCCTAGGTACAGAACCTCTGTCATACCTACTAAACCCTTTGTGGGTTTCAATATGAGCTCTGCTTCCCTAATTCTGTTCAGCACCGCTGCTATATGAACTAGGTGACTGTCCCGCATCCCGCTAAACACTTCTATGTGGTATGTCCTTGCGAAACCCTGCATACTTCCAGTAACCATTGACCAGGAATTAGAAGGTACAGGGGGAATTCTTCACATCCAAGGGCATTACTCAAATTCATTGGGGCCACTTGTGAGTAATGACTGACGATTTCTCCCTAGCTTCCTGGGTCAGCGGGATCTGCCAATACCTTTGCTCATATACTTTGCTCCCTAGCTCATCTAACACAGCGATGTGCAAACTGGGTGTGGCGCAAGTTGTTTAGGGGGGGCGCAGGCAGCTGGCGGTTGTATTTTGCCAGGAGCAGAGAGAAATCAGTCTCTAGCGGCAATTTCTCTTTCAGCCATTAGGTGGCCGTGCTACCAACTCCTGCAGCACCTCATGGAAGCATCAGCGTGGTGAGTGTGAGAGTGGCCATGGGGAGGGGTGAGTGGGTGGGATTGGGGAGGGGGGGAGTGGGACATGGGTGAGGGGGGAGAATGGACATGGGAGGGGTGGGGTGAGAGTGAGAGTGGACATTGGAGGGTGTGTGAGGGTGTGGGGGTGAAGTGTGACGGGGGAGGATGGAGAGTGTGTAGAGTGGACATGGGCAGGGGGTACGAGTGTGACATGGTGAGGGGGGTGGAGAGTGTGAGAGTGTGACATGAGGAGGGGGTGAGTGTGAGAGATGGTGGGGGGTGATGTGTAGTGTGACGTTTGCAGTGTGACTGGGGAGGGGGTGAAAGGAGAGGGGAGAGGGGTGAAGTGAGACACGGGTGAGGACACTGGAGGGAAGGGAGCGACATGGCGGGAGGAGACACTGGTGGAGGGAGAGAGACACTGGCGGGATGGGGCGAGGACATGGCGGGAGGAGAGCTGGCGGGAGGAGAGTGCACATGGCTGGAGGGAGAGTGTGGAGAGAACACTGGTGGCAGGGAAGACAATGGCTGGAGGGAGAGTGCGAGCCTGGTGGAGGGAGAGAGTGAGCAGACCCTGTGGGGAGGAGTGGAGGTGACACTGGGAGGACGAGCATCAATGCTGGAGCGAGTGTGAGAGACACTGGGGTAGGGAGAGAGTTGACGGACATTGGAGGAGGGACAGAGGAGACCCTGGGGTGGGCGTGGAAGACACTACGGGAGAACAGAAGAATATACCCTGTATATTATCTTTATCTGTGCATGCATTCTTGTATATGGATTTCACGTATGTAAACTAGTACTTGTAAACTGAATTATTGTCATCATAACTCTGTGTGCCATTGACGGCAACGTCAGTACACCCTTCACCCACCCCATTAAAACACCAGTAACCCCTTAATACCTTAGTGGTAGTAATCGCTAAGGTTTTAAGGGGTTACAGGTGTTTTTTAATGGTTAGGCATGAGCCATTACATTTTCTGGAAGAAGAGGATGATGCCGTATCCTGGAAGGGGTAAGTAAAACATTTATTTATTGAATTGGTCATGTTATTTTATGTATATTTTATTTGAATGGGCACAAGCGACTACAATTTCCCATTCTTTGTGAGGGGTGGGTTGTTTTGGGGTAGAGGGGGTGGTGAAGAAGGGGTAGTTGCCCTGGGTGGGTTGTTTGTTGCTCAGTAGGTAGCAGGAGGGATTAAATCCATTCATTACTTAGTATAGGTTACTTCCTGTACCCCCCACCCCACACCTTCCGCGTTGCCTAAATCACCCCCCATCCCCAGGGTCAAGTACTTCCTTAACCCAATGCTCTAACCCCCCATAACCAAGTAGTTTGGGTTAAAAACTTCATTACCATTAGCGGCTTCCACTAAGTATTAAGCTGTTTTTTTTAATGACAGTATTGAGAAGGCTTCGGAGCTTGCCATTTTCCCCAGACACGCTTTGCTACCAAACTCAAGGTTGTGATCAGTAATTACTAAAAATGTCCGGCTATACAATAGGGCTGCAGTTTCCTCAGAGCCCACACAATGGCCAATAATTCTTATTCATGGTGCATAAGCCACCTCCCTGGGTCGGTACTTTCTGCTCATAACACCACACGGGTGCTCTCCCCCCTCCTCCCCACACTTCACTGAGTACAGCACCGATACCGTAATCAAGGCATCGGTCTGCACCAAAATCTTTTTGCAAAGTCAGGGGCTGCTAGGATTGGTGTGCTTTCTGCGCTGTCTTGAGTCCTAAACGCTGTTTCACAGGGCGAACCGCTATCAGAAACTGGAAGTCGCTTCTGTGTCACGATCTGTGAAGGGTTTAGCCCAGCGCATACTCTGTGACAAACTTCCTATAGTAGCACCGTGTCTGAATAAGCTATAACCTGCTTATGGGTTTTTTGGGCTGGCCACTGAACTACAGCATCAACCTTATCTGATTCAGGCTTGAGTGCCCTCCGCCCACCTGTGCCCTAGTACAGAACCTCTGTCTACCTACTAAACACTTTGTGTTTCAATATGAGCTCTGCTTCCCTAATTCTGTTCAGCACCGCTGCTATATGAACTAGGTGACGTGTCCGCATCCCGCTAAACACTTCTGTGGATGCCCCTTTGCGAAACCCTGCATCTTCCAGTACCTATTGACCGGATTAGAAGGTAGCAGGAATCTCTCATCCCAATGGCATTACTACAATTCATTGGGGCCACTTGGAGTAATGACTGCTGATTTCTCCCTAGCTTCCTGGGTCAGCGGGATCTGTCCAATACCCTTTGCTCAGTATACTTTGCTCCCACAGCTCATCTAACCCAGCGATGTCAAACTGGGGTGTGGCGCAAGAGTTGTTTAGGGGGGGCGCAGGCAGCTGGCGGTGTTTTTGCCAGGAGCAGAGAGAAATACAGTCTCTACGGCATTTCTCTTTCAGCCATTAGGTGGCGCTGTGCTACACCAACTCCTGCAGCACCTCATTGAAGCATCAGCGTGGTGAGGTGTGAGAGTGGGACTGGGGAGGGGGTGAGGGTGGGATATGGGGAGGGGGGTGAGTGGGACATGGGGAGGGGGGTGGAGATGTGGGAATGGAGGGTGGGGTGAGAGGTGAGAGTGTGGAAATGGGGAGGTGGTGAGTGTGGGGGTGAGAGTGTGACATGGGGAGGGATGTGAGAGTGTGGAGAGTGACATGGGCAGGGGTAAGAGTGTGACATGGGGAGGGGGGAGAGTGTGAGAGTTGAATGAGGAGGGGGGTGAGTGTGAGAGATGTGGGAGGGGGGGTGAGAGTGTGAGTGTGTGACAGTTTGACGTGTGACATGGGGGGGGTGAAGAGAGGACATGGGGAGAGGGGTGAAATTGAGACCAGGGATGAGAGGACACTGGAGTGAAGGAAGGAACACTGGCGGGAGGGAAAGACACTGGTGGGAGGGAGAGAGAGAGCACTGGCGGATGGAGATAGAGAGACACTGGCGGGAGGAGGAGAGACTGGCGGGGAGAGGCTGAGGGAGGGAATAGACACAATGGCTGGAGGGAGAGTGTGAGAGAGACACGGGGGCAGGAAGACAATGGCTGGAGGGAGAGTGCGAGACCTGGGGGAGGAGAGAGTGAAGACCTGTGGGGAGGATGGAGGGACACGGTGGGAGTGAAGAACACATAGCTGGAGGGAGCGTGTGAGAGACACTGGTTGGGAGGGAGAGAGTACGGACATTGGGGAGGGACAGAGGAGACCCTGGGTGGCCTGAGAAAGACCTAGCGGGAGCAGAAAGATGAGAGACACACTCGGGGGAGGAAAGAGAGGGTGGGGAGGGAGGAAGCACTGAGGGAAGGATGAGAGACACTGGAGGGTGATATGAAAGAATACTGGGAGAGGGAGAGACTGGGAGAGGAGTGTGAGACTGTGGAAGAGGGGAGAGAGTCCCTGAGGGTTCTAATGTGGTGGGAAGAGAGACTTATAATCAAGCATTAAATTGGGGAGCTATAGACAAATATCATAATATATTTTACGTGATATAATTTGTGGTTTATATACTTTTTTGTAGACGCGTCTTGCAGGGCATCACCAAGTCTGGATTCGGCCTCACTTGGCTGAACCAGCTCACGTGCGCTGATGTCATGTGATTTTGATTACATCAGGCAGGGGGAACCGAGAATTCATGGATGAAAAAGGGGGCTCGGCATAAATGTTTGATCACCCCTGATCTAACAGCTCATCCATGCGGGGCATGGGATAAGAATCTGACACCACCCTGAATTGATCTGCCAGAAGTCCACACAGAAGTGAGTGGTCCAATACGTCTGAGGTACAGGACTACTGGACAAGCCCAAGGGCTCTGGATGGTACATTACCTCCCTGGGGCCAGCATCTCCTCTACCCCTCCTCGCTCTATACTGTGCTTCACCTCTGCGATACCGATAGGCATGCTATGCAGAGTCTCAGCTCACCGGTGAGCACTGGGTGATCTGTGATATGTGTTCTGCCCGGCTTGTCTGTGAACAGTACCCTATACTGATCTAGAGATATTTAACTGTCAGCGCTCCTAGGCTAAAGTTGAATGAAGCACTGGTTGTGCAGGCTGGTAGGAAAATGGAGGATAAATAAAGACCACTTAAAAGTTGGGCTCAGGGGCAAAAACAGCAATCTTACCCCTTCAGCTCATCCGTCCTGGGTCCTAATCGTTCCTCAGCAGTGAGTCCTCAGCGTGCATCCGGCGAGGTCATGTGGAAGGGAGAGGTTCTTTGTTGCTGTGTGTGAAGAAATCAAATGGGACACTTCCAAATCAGCCTCTTAGAGTGAATGGCTGGAGATACTGTCCCTTTAAGTAGCTTTTGAGTGTTCATATGGATGATAGCAATCAGCAAAATAGCCGAGCTGTCTCCAATAAAGCTTTGGTTCAATTTGGACTGTGACGTCATGGGCGGCTGTTTGCTGTTGCTCTGGATGCACCTTTCCCTTCCCTATACTAATCTAGCATAGCTCTCACCTGTACCCTCTGCCACTCACTGAGCTTGGACGTCACCTATCTCACCGCTCCACGGTGCCCCACCTTCTAGTCTCCCTAGGGTCAGACAGTGCATTGCCGCCGGGTCCCCCATCGGTGGGCTACAGATAGTCAGCACTGATTCCACACTCAGTGCAAAATACTCTTTAAGCAATTATGTATAAGTCCTTGTTCTTTCTGTTTCACCATCTACCGTACAACATAGTTTGACTGATTCATCTTCTGAGAACCGTGTACGGTCCGACCGGCAGCCTTCATTTGTTCTGCGAGTGGGCTTTAGAACAAGCACTTGCTGTCCTGGGATGAATGATCTGCTACAGGCATTTGTCAAGTCTGACTGAGCCACTAATTGACGCAGCTGTGCTGAAGTAGGGGAAACCGGAGCATAACATAAAACACAGACAAAGCTCAGTGCAACTCCAGTAGGGTATTATATATTAGTGTAGGGACCCTTGAAAAGTGGTCTGCCGTGAAGTTTGGCTCAAGGCTTACAACAATTTGGCCAAAATGTTAAAACTAAAAGACCATTTTATTTTTAGTTATTTATACATGTATATTTAGCACTGTACCGCATATAATAATTTTTTGGATGTGCCTGAGCTTTGTTGTGTTTTATGTTATGTCTCGGTTTTTAAATATATATTGCCATGCTCAGTAGCACTCCTCTGTGAAACTTATATGCTTATATATATGTTGTGGGTATTTTGGGGGTTCAATTTGAGCTTGTAGTGTTCTGTATGTTTTATAATTCTTGTTCAGCTAGTCTGGCTGTTTTGGAGGGTGGCAACCTCCTATACCAATGAAGCTCACTCCCTCCCACATTTAATGGTTAAAGCTTCACTCCATGGCATCTCCAACTATCAGGGGAACTTGCCTGCATGCAGTGTGTTGTGACAAATCTATACGAGTGCTTTTCCTGGTAATGTACAGGTTAATAAAGCTTCAATCAGACTTAGAACTTTTGCAACTTATATTGACCGATTTTATTAAAATCATTCTTCCGGGAATGCACAGGTTATAAGAACTTATATTAGTGTAGGGACCCTTGAAACGTGGTCTGCCGTGAAGTTTGGCTCAAGGGCTTACAAACAATTTGGCCAAAATGTTAACCTAAAAGAACATTTTATTTATAGTATTTATCATGTTATATTAGGCACTGTACCGCAATAAGTTTTTCTGGATGGCACTGAGCTTTGTCTGTGTTTTATGTTATGTCTCCGGTTTTAAATATATATTGCCATGCTCAGTAGCACTCCTCTGTGAAACTTATATGCTTATATATATGTTGTGGGTATTTTGGGGGTTCAATTTGAGCTTGTAGGTGTTCTGTATGTTTTATAACTGAAGTAGGGGAATCCTGAAAACCTGGCCTGTTTGCGGCCCTTGAGGACTGGAGTTGTGTAGGCCTGGATGATGTCATAATGCTTGAGGCTTTAAATATGTTCAGTTTTATGTGTGTATGTACATCTTGATAATGTGCTGATGTCTGAAAAGTGTAGGTGGTTTTTGCGTACCTCTGTTTTTTTTTACCCATGATGAAAATAAATTAGTTTTTTTACTGGAGTTAACTGCTAGATTTACCTTTTTCTGCTGGTAGTGCACCACACCTGTATTTTTCGGTAAAAGCCGAAGAAGTGAATCTCCAAAGCAGTGCTTCCAAAAGATCCCAGTTAAGCCACACGTAGAGACAGGATAATACATTCCAATAGTAGTAGTAGGGATATACTCCGTTATTATGAGTATACTTAATATGCATTGTACCTCTGGATAAGAATGATAAGCATGCTAAAGTTAACCACAGGAGAAGCCCCGCATTCAACTCGGACATCAAATGGGGTCAGATAAACATCAGCCGCTCTAAATCCAGGTAAACAACAACAGGTAACAAAGCCTTCATCAATGGAAGATCAACACAGAAGGTAAATGATTTACTCATGGACCCATTTGCATGTAGTAGCGAAAGGTATGAACCAAGAGTGCAATCCATAAGGCGAATTCCATGAAAGTAGAGCAAAGTGGCGTGAAGCATAGCAAAATGGAAAAAACGAGAACTAGAAGCAGGATGAACAGTGAAAAAAATAAAAAATGTATTAACACATGGTGCCCGTACAGAAACTGAAGAAAAAACTCTGACACGTTTCCCGCTGTCCCTTGCGCTTTATCAAAGCGTACCATCCCCAGGTAGAATGCAGCTTTAAATAGGATCTGCTCTGGTGGGAGGGCTGCAATCAGTGTCCCACCAGGTAAACTGACCACCAACACAATAAAAATGTGTCATGGATCAGACAACAAAAAAGATGGCTGCTTCTCTGTCGGAGGATCCCACATGGACTGCGCAAGTGCAAGATACCTATATTAAAATAAAAAACGGAGAATATTAACAGATAAAGTATCGTTGTTAACTAAAGTACAAATCTAATACAGTAAGTGGTCTCTTAAATTGATGAAGTCATAACAAATCATTACTTAATATAAGCTTAGAATAATATCCACCTGATGTAAGGAATGACGAATTGTATCAGTGACACTTACAGTAGCAACATAGTAGCCCTGGGAGTAAGATAGATAGTTATATACTCCATCTTGTAGCTTTAATAGGACACAAAATATAGCAGAAAAAAATAAACTGCGTTACTCGCGGTCTTGATAATATTATTGCTGGAAAATCTGGGCAACAATCCCAAACTTGATAACCGAAGATGTGATAACACTAGTGAATGATTCACATAGCTAGGTCTTATTTATGGGCTTGGAAAAGACATCTCAATAATAAACAAACGACCATTATAAAATATCTGAATCTGTGTTCATTCATCATTATTATTCTAAAATGAACAAGAATAAAGATTGTATAGAGTTGTAATACCACAAATAACGAATATGATATTAAATTGAGCAAAGATAATAATCATGTCCAAATTATAGAAAACTAATTGGACTTGTATTACCCTTCAATGTATAAGAAATTATCAAGTCCATTATATACTCTAGCATAATCAAACTGTATTGATACAAAAAAAATCAATGTATAATATGGAAAGATAAAGCATAAGGAACCATCAGACCCCCTTTGATCACAAAAACAATGTACAGTAGTATCAATCCGAATTTATAGGAAATGCTTAATATCCCATTTTTTGTTGATTCCCATGTGGGATAATGTACCCATTTTATGTATTTAATACATCTCCCAGCAATTAAGGAGATTAAGCCTATCTCCTCCCTGCACTGGAATAGGTACATGCTCGATACCAACAAATTTTAATTGTGAATATAACCCGTATGCAATTGTTAAAATGTTTAGATACTGGAAGTAAAGCATCTTTATTCTTGATGGATATGATGTGTTCTATCATCCTAACATTAAGGGGTCTGATGGTACTGTCCACATAGCCCCTTCCACAACCGCATGTTAGATAATAGAAACATAAGTTGTGTTACAATTTAAGAAAGTTGAAATGTTGTGGTAATAATTGTCATTTTTGAAATACACTTTTTGCATTGGAGCTGCATAGTGACACATAATGCAATTACCACACTTATAGAACCCCCACAGTTTACAGATCACTGTAACCTTTCTGAACTCAATCAGAATAGACTGGGTGATAAATTAAGGGTCTGTCACGGGAATATCACGGGTGCTCACCACAAACCGGACTGGACCGTGAGGCCGAGGTGGGGATACAGGTAAACCATCACCCTACAGCCGGGTGGGCGGGTCCGGTAAGCATAGTAGTTGTGGATAGCCTGGGTCAGGGTAGGAGAGTGTAGGATCGTAGAGGTACTTGCCGGAATCAGGGTCGGTGAGGTCAAGAATAGTCAAAGTCCAATGCTAGGGTTGAGGAGAGGAGAAGGTAGAAGTCCGTTGAGCGAGCCGGGGTTCAAGGGTGCCAGAAGTCGGGAGTTCAGATACAAAGCAAGGGTCTATAACAGAACGACAAGAGCAGACTGCGAGGTAGCTTGTAGCAAGCACGACCAGAGACTGACTATGCTCAGAAATCAGCTCAGAAATTGCACTATATACTGAGAGGAGCCAATGGGGAACTACCAGCAGTGAAGTCAGACGTAGGTAGAGCACTGGTAGCTGAGGCTGGGTGTAGGACAGTTGTGAGAGGCTGAAGGTAATTGGAAACCACAGGGATGGCCATACACGCGTGCACACACGCGTGCGCGTGACACCCGCCGGGGGCGGGATACTGGTGCAGCGGTGAGGAGGCGGCTGACAGGAGTCAGCATGTGCGGAGGTCTGCCCCGTCAGTGAGCACGCCCTGCAGGAGATGCGCGTGCAGCCGGATGGAGGGAGGAGGAGATGCGGACCGGGTCCTGTGTGCCTAGGTGGCGGAAGAGGTAAGCAGCAGGGAGCCGTTATGGGACGCCGCGGGAGGTAGGAGAGGTGGCGTCCTTACAGGGTCAAAGACTTAGCTTGCCTAAAAATGAAATTAGGCCCTAATTCCACTATTTTTTGATGTCTCTATCCAAATTTAGCACATTCCAGTGCTTATGGAAAATAGTACGTTTTTCACACGCCTGTCTACTATGTTGAGTAATAAATAAAGGTGCTTGCCTATTAAACTCACGTTTGAATTGTCTCAGTTTTTTGTATTTTTTATTTGTTGTTAACAAATCTTATCTATTAAAGGTTTTTGCATATAAATATTCGTTATTGATATCAGTATTAAAGTAACTTCTTAAGGGAAATATTTTGGACAAATCAACTGATTGTGCTTCAAATGATTCATCATTGGAGCACAGTCTTCGTAAACGAAGAAACTGTCCTCTTTTTAAAAAGGGTGGATGGCTGCTATTGGCTTGAAGAAAAGTATTTCTAGCATTTCTCTTCCTAAAAATGTCTGTCTGTATATTGGTATTAATATAAACATAAAGAATTATGTCCAGATAATAATATGGTTGATATTATGTTCAAACGTGAATGTGAGATTAAGATTATTATTATTAAGGGTGTCAATAAATTAAATGAGTGTAGATAATTAACCATCCCAAATAAAGATCAAGTCATCAATATAACTCTTGTAAAAAAATAATGTGGTTTCTATAAGGATTAGAATCTCCAAACAAATAGGTGGATGCTCACAACCCCATAAATAAATTTGCATATGACGACGCAAAAGAAGACCCCATAGATGTGCATCTAAGTTGTAAGTAAAACTGTGCATCAAAAGAAGAAGAATTGTGGTTGAGCAGAAATGTAACTGAATCCAATAAAAAAGTGCAAAAAGTGACAGATAGAGAAGATTTGCTTAAATAGTATTCAATAGCCTTTAATCCATCATCATGATTAATAGTACTGTACAAGGACATGACGTCCATTGTTACCCATCTGTAGGTTTTTTCAATTTGATCTTTTGTATCTCAATCAGCAGATCTGCACTATCTCTTTAAAAAAAATGGTAGAGCCTTTACTATCATTTGCAAAAAAAATGTCAATATAACATGGGAGACCATCTCCCAAAGATCCAATACCAGCCACCATAGGACGACCTAGAGGCGAGGTCAGTGACATTGATCTTTGGGAGATGGTGGAAGATGGGAACAATTGGATGTGTTGTCAAAAGAACTTGATATTCTTTAGTGTTAAGAACATATAGGAATCTACCCATATCTAACAGTTCTTTTAATTCTCTAGAGAATTCCAAAGTTGGGTCATTTCGAAGAACTCGATAGGAGTTTTAACCCCAATAATCTTAGAGCTTCCTTTTCATAATCGCTGACATCTTGCACAACAATTGCACCCCCCTTATTCACACTTTTTATAACCTAAGACTTATCTTTTTTGAGTGCTATGATTTGTGCTGCTTCATTCGTAGTTACATTTTTAAAAGGTGGTGGAGAAAAGGTGACCCCGTTGGCTAGCAATCGAAGATCTTTCTCTACAAGTTTCGCAAGTGTTTTAATATATGAATTGTTAGAAATATTGGGACAGAAAGTTGTGACGGTGAGGGAGTATCCAGGTTCACTAATAAAGGTTAAGCCCGTTTGGTTACCTCTGATCCATGTATTGGGTTTCAGGAGTGTCAGCTCTTGAGCCCAGTGATTGTACATGCATTCTGTAAAATTATGCGACAAAAAAGCATTTATGTGTTTTTACCTTTCCAGGAGTTCCAGCAAGCAGAGATTGCTGGGCTATAAGTTTCAAGGGGGGTTTTGCAGAGCAAGTGTTGTCAGAATGTGCCTAGCTAGTCTGGGTTCAGAGTTGCTTGATACCCCAAAAATGTACCCGGGAATTAGGTCGAATTCCCGGATACATATAGGCACATTGTCCCGGCAAAATCTCCCCCTGAAAACGCTTGAGCGACTCACCGCTAGGATTCCCTGCTTCAGCACAGTCCAGAAAGGTAAATCAGGCATAGGGATGTGAGGTGTCCCTGAACTTGTTAAGGAGTCCCTAGGTTAAGGGGGATACCCAGTTAATGCCCAGGTCACCCAGAACCTATGTAGGGTTCTAGATCAGGGTTTCCCAAACTTTTTTTTCCGTGACCCGGTTATTTTTTAACTTCTTTTTCGTGACCCACTAAAAATGTTATCGCCTATACTGGCCTATAGGGCCTGCACAGACACACACACAGCCACTGATATACACACACACACACACAGCCACTGATACACACACACACACAGCCACTGATACACACACATACACAGCCAATGATACACACACACACACACAGCCACTGACACACGAAGCCACTGACACACACACACTGATACACACACAGAGCCACTGATACACACACACACGCAGCCACTGACACACACACCCAGCCACTGACACACACGCAGCCACACAGACACTGCCCCACACACACACACACACACACACACACACACACACACACACACACACACACACACACACTGATACACACACACAGACACTGATACACACACACTTACACTGATACTGATACACACAGACACTGATTCACACACAGACACACACACACTGATACAGATACACACACACACAGACACTGATACACACAGACACTGATACACACACACTCGCTCTTCCCTAAATGCACACAGACACAAACAGTGAATTACAGGCAACGACGGATGTGAGTGACTGGAGGGGGGCAGGGACACTTGGGTGGGTGGGAGAGAGGGGGCCAGGGACCCTTTGGGGGCCAGGGACACTTGGGTGGGTAGGAGGGAGGGGGCCAGGGACACTTGGGTGGGTAGGAGGGGGCCAGGGACACTCGGGTGGGTGGGAGGGGGCCAGGGACACTCGGGTGGGTGGGAGGGGGCCAGGGACACTTGGGTGGGAGGCAGTGACTGGGTGGGGTGACTTACCTTGCCGCCGGACGCTTTCACCTGCTGCCCCCGATATCCCCTGCTGCCCGGTATGGGAGGTGGGCTTGGGGGCACAGGAGGTGGGCTCGGGAGGCTGGCCACGGGGGGAAGCTGGCCACAGTAGGAGCTTGTACTTCCACCCTCCCCCATGTAACGTGCGGGCCGCAGAGGAGCTGGTACTTCCTCCTCCGTCCCACGTTGGGAGCGGGGGGGAGGAAGGGAGCGGGCCCTGCTTGCCCTGCGCAAGCACGCGGGACCACGGGGGGAATCGCTGCCATTTTTTTTAACTTGAGCTGGGGGGACGGGAGACACCGCGCGGCCAGCCTCGCTGCGACCCGGCAATTTTGGTGCCGTGGCCCGGTGCCGGGTCGCAACCCACCATTTGGGGAACGCTGTTCTAGATGCTCCAACAATACATAAGTTTGTGAGGAGTTTTAAAAGTCCAAGTCTATTTTATAGTGTTTGGGGAATATGGCTAATAAGAAATAAAGTGCAGCTTTTTATTCTATTTCCAATACCAGCAGACTTAGATAGTTTAAAAGTGTATATTTTATTAAACAGTGTGTTTTAAAACACATATTTGCTTGTACACAGTATAATGAGGTGGGTCTTTCCAGACCGATGTTCTGAGTGAGTCACTAGGCTATGAACTTGGTGCCGGCAAGTCTACTCAGACATCGGACATGAAAGCCACCAGAGGTTGCTCGGTGTGAAGAACATTTGGGTAGGAGGTTTAGGCTTGAGTACCCACATCCTGGGATGAATGGAAGTCCTCAGGACTACCATTTGCCCCAAAATTGTGAGGAGCCTAAACCAGCAGATGGCTTCTGAATACCAAGTGGCAGAGGTGGCAATCTTGCGCATCCCCTTGGCTGATTCCGAACCCCTGCTTGCCTGGCTTCAGTAGACTGGCTTCGCTCTGATTGTCTGGTGAGAAAGTTCCCACGCTGGGACTGGCTGTAGTATTTCATGAATGAACGCAGAGATACTAGAAGAATCCCTCAACCAATCCGGACATCAGATTATAAGCGCAAGAACAGCAGCAGCAAATTTGAAATGACCAGACGCGACGTGGACGCTATAAAGATGGCGACGACACTGGCACCAATGCCCCAAACCAGGGCCTGTAACTCGGGAAGCAGGGGGGCTCTGAGCCAGCAATCAATGCGGTTCAGCTCAGGAGACCCCCCTGCTCCCGCACATTATTAATAAAAATACACAAGCAGCTTTATTACCTTAGCGGCTAACCGCTAAGGCAATGAAGGGGTTAAGGCACAATAGCATGTTTATTGGGGACAATTGCCCCCAAAAAACATAGCAATATACAACACACATCCCCCCCGCCCCCTAACACATACAATAAGGTAATTGTCACGGGAGACTCCTGTGTCGGGTAGGATCTCGGTGGCCGGAACAGCAGGAAGCGTAGTAGGGGTCACAATCAGAGGGTCCGAGGCAGGCGGCAGACAGCGCAGTCAGGAAACAAGCAGAGGTCCGAGGCAGGCGGAAGGTAGCGACGTCAGGTAACAAGCAGAGGTCCGAGGCAGGCGGCAGGTAGCGAAGTCAGGTAACAAGCAGAGGTCAGCAATGAGGAGACTGGAACAGGACAGGGGAACAAGGACAGGTCTGGGGGCAGGGACTGAGAACAGGAACAAACAGGGACAAGTCTCCTCAGTGCTGAGGCGGTTGCTCTTCTGCGGTGGGAGAGGGATCCCCAGCGCTTTCAGAAAGACCTTAGCGCCTTCAGGGGTTGTTACTGTGTGGTGGCGGCCATTGCGGAGCACCACTAGTTTGAAGGGGAATCCCCATCGATACTTTACCCCCTGGTCCCTGAGATAGGAGGTAAGTGGGCGCAGCGCATTTCTTTTATTTATTGTTATTTGGGAGAGGTCGTTGTAGAGTTGGATTTGTACCCCATCCATGGTCACCGTTCTCAGTTCTCTGGCCGCTGTCATGATGCGGTCTTTAGCAGAGTATGCGTGCATTCTCAGCACCACATCTCTGTGCCGGTTTGGGTCCGATGATTTCTGGGCCAGGGCTCTGTGGGCACGGTCTGTGTGTAGGTCGTGATCTGATAGATCAGGGACGAGCTGCAGGAAGAGTCTGCGGAGGTATGGTTGGAGTTCTTCGTGGGTGATAGTTTCAGGGATATTTTTGAGGCGGATGTTCTGCCTCCGTTCCCTGTTCTCCATATCCTCTAGTTTGTCTTGTATGTGTCGGATCGCATCTCCGCATCTCAGAACCTCTTCGTGAGTCTCAGCCTGCTCGTTTGAGACTACCTCCATCTTTACTTCCAGATCTTCTGTCCGCTCCGTCAGTGCTTCCACTTCTGCTCGGATGGTTTGGAGGGCCTTTTCCGTGTCCTCCTGAACTCCTCTCCTCATTTTAATAATTAAAGCGTCAAAAAAATCTTTATTTAAGACGGGGGGATCTGAGTCAGTCGGGCTCTGTCGGCCGCTGCGCACCTCGTGTTCTGGTTCTTCACCGGCGCCATCTTGCTCCTCGGGGTTGATCTCAGCTAGGCGTTGCGCCGGAGGAAAGAACTTGGTGACGGGGCATTGGCTCTTTCTCTGCGGCTTCCCTGCCATCTCTCCAGTGTTTGTTCACGGTGTGGGGACGATTTTCGGGGTTTTTGAGGTGTGGGATAAGCTTATTCTGATGTCTGTATTGGTGAGGGCGCCGGGAGCTCTTCCACTAGCAGACCATCGGCTGTGACGTCACCGGAAGTCTCCTAAGCCACTCATTTTGCGGGGGCGGGGCTTGGGTTTTCCCGCCAGTCCCGGACGGGTTTCTGCAACATTTTCCCGCACGGGCGGCCAATCAGCACATGGGCTCTCCTGCCTTGAGGGCTTAACAACCATGGTGAACAAAAATAGCACAATTTGAGAAAAAAAAAATACAGGGCACCCCAGGTCTGATATCTCAGCAGAGCCTCCAAATGTAGCCCTTTTTCTGAACCCTCCCAAAGGGACTACTGGTCACTGTACAACACCTGCGGCTCCAGGAGATCTGAGCCTCCGCTAGCTGGGAGCTTGGGGTAACACTTATACACGTACTTAGCGCAGCGCCTCCACTTACCCAGGATCCCCGTGATGTGAGATTCCCCTGGGCAGGAAACATACAACACCTTATGATTGTAACTGGTTTTGCTATAATAATGCACGGTAGCAATAACACAACATGTACACTTATACTCTAACGGTATAACCTTAGTGGCTCGCCCACTCATCAGGAGTAATGTCTCCGTCCCCTCACCGCGTGCCCCACACACAGTGTCCATGTATAGTACTATTGGTATAGGCTCAGTTCTTTAACCACTCGCTCAGTGTTCCTAAAGAGTTTAGCCTAAGGCGGGATCAGCGCCTGTTGACCGGTGTTGGTGCACTTGATGTTATAGTACCTTCCGGTCACGGCGGTGACCGGTACCTTTTCGCAAAGGGTCAGATGAATCAGCGGTCTGCCTCCTGGATCTCAATGTCCAGCCGTTTGGTCCCAGACGACTCGCCAGCAAAACCTGCTCTGCATGCTTGTCCCTTTGTCCCTAGCTGTCTACACAGTAAGGGGTGATGCTCGCTCTCACTAAAGGCTGTCCCTGCTGCACAGCAACCTTTGGTGACTTCAGGGAACACTCCTAGGGGCCTACAGGGTAGCCTGTCCTATGCAGGTGGGTCACTGACCCCCTGCACCCACACTCCCTCTCCCGTCACCACCCGGATCCCCTCTCACTAACTCAACCTAAACCTGCAGCAAACACACTGCACTCACACCGTACCTGCAGCAACCCACTGCACTCACTCGGTACCTGCAGCAACCGCACTGCACTCACTCGGTACCTGCAGCTACACTGCACTCAACCGGGTACCCGCAACAACTGTGCTGCACACACACACTGTGCCTACTTGTCAGCACTCACAGCACTGACAGCCGTGACACTGACAAGACTGCACAAACACTGACACCTAAGGGCAGGGTCCCTACCTTAGGGGCCGTCCCTCAGTACCTACCCACTACCCTAGTGGGGATTGGGGCCTGCCTGGGGATAACCTTACCTGGTGTAGGAGCCACTTGCTCCCTACACCCTTCCTCCCCCTTCCTGCTCCCAGCTCCAACTGCTAAACGTGGTCCCCGCAACATTGTAGCCTTCCTCCACAGGAGAAGCTGCAAAACCCTATTTGCTGGCTGGCTGCACGTGATGTGGGTGAAAGGGTAATCCCCAGAGGCTGCTGGGAATTGTAGTCCACTCTGGACCTCTTTAGCATTGGGACCGCGTGCGCTACCCTTACTGCGCCTGTGCGACCAATGCGCACGCTCGCGCAACGTGTCATGGCGGCCCCCGCTAGCCGGGTGCGCCGCCGAGGCTTCGGGGACTCGGAGCTCTGCCTGCTCCGGCCCCCACCCTCGTGTTGTGCCGGCGGGTCCATCGCTGCCTCAGGCGGCGACCGCTCGGCACTTAGTGAGGGGGGTCTCTGGGGCTGAAATGAGACCGGGGCTACAATTATATAAGTTGTTTATGATTATCATTATTATGGTTAATTATTTATCATGTATTAATAGTTCTTTGTTTGCTGTTTTTCTGTTGCTGTTTTGTTTATTGTTGTATGTATACATTTTCTCTGTGGTTCTGTATATACAATTGTATATATATTCTTTTGTATATGTATAATATGTATTGTGACAGGGTCATTGACTCCGTGTATGTGAATAGGAGATGGCAATATGCATGCTATCCAGTAAACGAGGGGTTAACTCAGCTTGTCAAGCAGACCACAGGTGATTTGAATTAAGCTCCTTCACCTGCTTTAAAAACAGGAAGAGGAAATGCCTCTGGGGCGGCAGTCTCTCTCTGAGGCACAGAGAGAAGACAGAGGAGTGTTGACAGACACAAGCTGCCCAGATTGATCCTGTCCCAAGGGGGGAATAAAGCTCCCAGGTAAGGAGCCAACTGCTATTGTTGGGCTGGACTAGGTTAGCTAGCCAGCCAGGTAGTTAGCCTGCACTTTTGTTTAGTCAGTGCCCCGACCGGGGTTAGGTTTTTTGTTTACGTTTAATTTAAAGGGACAGTATACCCATTGTTTTAGTTACCTTTTTTTGGACAAATAAATCCACCAGCACTATTTCATCAGAAAAGTCGTGTTGTCTCCCCACTTACCACGGCCATCCTGCCACAGTATCTTTATATTTTATGGTTGTTAGATTGTTACATGTTGCTGTGATCTACTAATTGGAGGGCTGATGATACCAATTTCCAGACGAGTTACAAGGTTTCTCATTGGTCAGCTTGCTGTATTTAGTTTGTGCCCATGAGTACTGTGGCTATGCCCTGACGAAGTGTCCCACGTGATACGAAACGCGTAGGTGAGCCTATTGCATGCTGGGAACGAATGTGACAACGCTGTAGACCCAGTGCTGCCTTCACAAGAGCAGGGAGAACTACAAGTGGTTGCCGGTCTGGAGCTTCCCCTCGGCACATACTATCTGCAATCTGGAGGAGGGGGGGGGGGATCAGGACTACGGAGCTCCTGTTGTGGTTTCACCTGCCTGGTGTTATTGGATCAATAAGATTCCATTTTATTGTAAGTTTTTGTACTTATTTTATATGCTATTATAAACTGCTATATGCATCTTGTTTGAACACTTAGTGATTCTTTCCCTTTTTTCTACGCCCCCATCCTTTTGTTTACCGTCTGCAACTCCCTCAGTCTATGAGAATCCCGGCAGTCTTCCACATCTCATTATTGAAACCTGTTTTCCAAAGCTCTCAGTTCCCTGACATCTCACCCAGACCCCCACCTGTCATAGTGCAGGGCCAAGAGGAATTTGAAATTCAATCCATAAAGGATTCTAGATACTCCAGAGTAGTTGTCCAATTTCTCGTACACTGGAAAGGCTTTGGACTGGAAGAACGCTCATGGATACCCCATCATCAAATCCATGCTCCCGGCTTGTTGAGGCGGTTCCACACCAGGTTCCCGAACAAGCCTTATGGGAATTGTCCTGAGGCCGATCCTCAAGGGGGATGGGAACTGTAAGGAATCGGGGAACACTTCCTTTGCAACGTGTTCCCTCCTTACCTGTCTCTGCGCAGACATCCGCTCTGGCCCCTGCTCTGATTATAGAGCGCTCGCACAAACGCAGCTCTTCTAGTGCTGCCATGAAGCTTGGCTCCGTCCCCCCGGATGCGCCACGCTTCTCTTGCGCGAGAGGCGCTTGTGACGTCTTTCACCGCTCCGCAGCTGCGAGGCAACTAATTCATTGCCACTTGTCTCCTGCAGTTTATCTTGCAGTTTTGATTCTACATATACCGACCCGGCTTGACTACTGATCCCTGTATGGATATTGACCTCGGCTTACACTCAACTATGTGTACCTCTCCATCCCAGACCATGGCTTTTGGATACTCTACAATTCTCCCATCTGCAACCCCATTCCACGGCTTAACAGACTTCCACCATTCTGATCTCTCCATCCCAAGACCCAGGCAAGTATCTGGACTAACCCACTCTCTCCAACCCAGACCCAGCTATGCTGACAATCCGCCTGCCAGCCACCCCCCCGCTGCTGTCGGTGCGTGGTTCTATACTTCCCCACCTCAGTACCGGGGTCCTGTCTTGTTCATCGGTAGCACAAGCGTTACAGAATTTTCAGATGCCATCAAACAATTGAAAGTCAAAGTTTTTAACTCATTTCTGGAGGGAGCGGAAATACCAACCTCAATGTCAATGGTCAATTTGGCTAATATACATAAAGAAGGAGGGGATCCACTCCAATGCAACAACTACCGGCCTATATCCCTCCTCAACTCAGATTAAAAAATTTATAGTAACATTTTGGCAAATGGGCTGTACCCAATTTTACTGAGTTTGATTCACATAGATCAAGTGGGGTTTATCTCGGGAAGACAGGCCTCAGACAACACCCAAAAGATTATAAACATTATCGACCACGTGCACCTGACAGGTACGAAGGCTATTTTACTAAGCTTAGACGCGGAAAAAGCATTTGACAGAATAAAGTGGGCTTTTTTAGACCAAACAATG
The DNA here is from genome assembly GCA_036426205.1 of Ascaphus truei. Taxonomy (NCBI): domain Eukaryota; kingdom Metazoa; phylum Chordata; class Amphibia; order Anura; family Ascaphidae; genus Ascaphus; species Ascaphus truei. The sequence goes on from WSYH01000183.1 coordinate 145,604, forward strand.
ATAAAATTCGGATTTAGGGGCCTGTTCTTAGAGGGTGTTAGGACTCTTTACAAGACGCCCACAGCGTCTGTCAAGCTTCCAGGAGGAGACTCAAGCTCCATAAAAATTAAAAATGGTACCAGACAGGGCTGTCCTTTGTCTCCGCTTCTTTTTGCATTGTCGATTAAGCCCCTCGCAGCAACAATTAGAGACAAAACTAATATAAAAGGAATCGAAATTGGAGGGACTAGTTACAAAATGTCCTTATTTGCAGATGACATTAAACTAATGTTGGCCAACCCATTGACATCCCTCCCAAACTTGCAATCCCAAATAGACCAATTTGGCAAAATTTCAGAGTACAAAATTAACAATTAAGGTCAGAAGCCTTAAACTTATCTCTTATGGCCCCAGAAATCAAGTTGCTACAAGCAAACTTATATTATAAATGGAGCACCTCAAATATTAAATATTTAGGTATACAGACAGCAAGCTTCTGCCAATCTCTATCAAAGTAACTTTCCATCCCTTTTTGCAAAAACCAAAAAGGACCTACAGAGTTGGAGTGGGTATCAGATATCTTGGTTAGGAAGAATAGCTTCAGTTAAGATGAATATACTTCCAAGACTTGTGTACTTTTTCCAGACCCTGACGATAAATGTCCCCCTGCCTGAGCTTAACAATATACAAAACCGGATTTTTCAATTTATATGGAAAGATAAAAGGCCAAGGGTGGCAAGATCGATAATGTTAGCACCAAAGGGATGCAGAGGATCCGGATATTATCAAATATTACCATGCGCCCAACTAAAACAAGTAGTAATCTGGACTAACGACCCAGCAACTTGCTGCTGGCTGGGGATTGAGTCCTCCTCCCCCTCTCGATGGCACTGTGGTCCCGGGGGGGGTGGGAGGTCTCGGCCTGGGAGCAATGAGGTGCACGTGGAAGATATGGTCCAAAAATAAAGAGAAATACAATTTGTCCTCATTCCCGACTCTATTAACTCCCATATTTGGAAACCCAGAGTTTCCCCCTGGCTGCTCTCCAAAGGATTTCAAACAATTTAGAGATTTAAACATTAACATAGCAGACGATTTGGTAGATAAAGGTAAGATCCTGTCATATCAAGACCTTCAAAAGAAATATCAAACTCAGAATCTTCTGACCTTCAGCTTTCTCCAGATTAGACATTTCCTGCAAGCAATCTCACAAAGAACAAAATTTGAAAAGCTGTGCGGAAGGGGTTCATACCAGAGGGGTTTGATTTCGGAAATATATACGGGAATAGCATCGTCAGCGATGGCCACCAATCATAATTATATGTTAAAATGGGCAGAAGACCTCAATATGGAAATAGATAGAGACGACTGGGAGGATATCTGGGAATCGGCAGCTAAAACGTCAATTTGTACAACAACAAAAGAAAACATATACAAAATTCTAATTTACTGGTACGTAACTCCAAGTGGGCTGAGCCAGATCTTCCCTGGAACCCCTGATCTCTGCTGGAGGGGGTGTGGCCAGAGAGGAGAAATGGCTCATACCTGGTTGACTTGTCCCCAGATTCAAAAGTTCTGGCTTATGATTCAGGACATGATCCAGGACCTCACAGAAGTAAGAATACAGATAAATCCGCTGACTTCTTTTTTAATGGCCAGGCCGATTGAAGACCTTCAAACACCCTTGAGAAAAATTAGTCTCATTTATCCTTACTACGGCTCGTTGTTCCATAGCTGCGGCTTGGAAGAAAATGAATGCCCCATCCAAGCGAACTGTAGTCAGAAGAGTGAATGATGTCAGACTCGTGGAGAAACTCTCAGCACAACTCAAGTCACAAAATTGAACAATTTTATATAACATGGGAGCCATGGCCACAGAGCTAAGAATTGGGAATTAACTTAAATAAAAACAGGAACAGGTTTCTAGGACAGGGATAGTAGTGGCTGGGAACCTGGTGGGTGGCGTCAGGGGGAGGGGGTTGTGAAAGGACTAATCATTCTCCCTCCCTACCCCGGTCCCATGAATATCCTCTCTCCCCTTCCCCCCTCCTCCTACATCTTCTCCCCCTTATCTCTTCTCCTTCTGTCCTTTCCTCCCTCTATTCTTTCTTTTGTCTCTACAGGGATATGCAAAGGGACTCTGCCTTGCAAAAAAAATTTGAAAAGGGGTTCATGGTTTAAGGAATCTCTGGAATTAGTACAGATACAGCTGGTTCTGTTTGAGTACAAGCTTCTGGTCCTATGTAAGGGCAGATTTGCCAGGAGTTAAAATGGGTTTGCCCCAACCACTGTGATTCAGTTGGTCAGAGAAGGTAGTGCTCATGCTTTGTGTCAATCGAAGGCACAGGGGTGGGACTGCTGGATCTGTACTAAAAGGATTACCCCTCCCTGTTTAGTCAGTGTGTGAGAGTTAGAGTTCAGTGTTCATCTCTAGCCTTGAGAGAGGTGGTTCCTCTGCAGTTAAGAAAGAGGATGGTGGGTTCAAATTAAGCTACCAGGGCTCTGGTAAGCTAACGGCTCTCCCTTAGGGGAGAGAGGAGATACTATCTTGCTCCACCAAGGAGGAGGAATTGGGTGAACAGCGATGAAGGGTCAGATGGCGAGATCCCTTGGAGTAGTAGGATCCCGGTTGAAAATCCTGCTGTGTTTAAGTCCACACCTAGGGGTAAATCTAAGGAAACCGTATCTTCTGTGAGGGAGGGTTCCATGAGAGCGAAATCACCCATTCAATCTACTACTGTGTGTAAATATGTTAACAGAGGAAGAGGTAAAGGTTCACTATCTAGTGGTACCTCAGGAGTATCTTCCAGAGGAGAAATGGAGGAGTTAGCATCCTCATCTGGGGTAGAGGACCATAGCACCAAATGGTGGGCTCCTATGTTCAAGTGCTATTCAGGGTTCATGGACCGTACTAGGTTCATCACATTACAAGATGATTTGGTTGATCATTGGTGGGGTAAGGGCACCTACTCAGAGAAAGAGGCTGCTGACGAGTTAGAAAGGAGGTTAAAAGGAATTAAACAGGGCATGATAATTCCCCAAGGTTCATCCATCCTCTATGATGAAATTGCCCCTGAAGAACCATTGTCCTGGGTCTTGCCAGGTACAGCTGGGGACCGTAAGTTGATCAAACTCAGCAGAGCTGACAGAGCTATAGTGGCCCGCTATAGACAGTCCCATGGATTTAACTATCCCTTTGTGCCTGAGCCTATCATGCGTGAGATAGAGGAGCAGCGAGAAGCTATGATAGAGTATTTGATGACCAAGTGTAGCAACTCAGTGTATTATTCTGAGGAGAAGATCTGTCACCTCATGAAAGTTTGGAGTGTGGGGAGAGGGATTTATATGAATAAAATAGTGTATCGCCCTGAAAGTGGCCCTCTGCGAACCTTTTTCATTAAGATTGTGGATCACAATGGGAGGGAGGTGCCTAAGCCAGATCCCCGGCACTACTATTAGCTTGGGTCCTCCATGTTGGGAGTTACCCCATGTATTTCACCACCCTGGGTGTATGGGTGTTCAGCATGTGTACAATGTCATGACTTATCAACAGTCATTTCTGTTTTAATTGTACAGGTTGTCGTCTACAGGATGGTTCAGCAAAATTTTGGTTCAAGTGGGGACCATTGGATTCCACCAGAGGGAGTGTATAGCCCTGGTAGGTTTTGGGCTATTATTCTTTCCTCCTCCTGGGCAATAATCCCTGGTAAGGGCATGTTTGCCAGGAGTTAAAATGGGTTTGCCCCAACCACTGTGATTCAGTTGGTCAGAGAAGGTAGTGTTCATGCTTTGTGTCAATTGAAGGCACAGGGGTGGGACTACTGGATCTCTACTAAAAGGATTACCCCTTCCTGTTTAGTCAGTGTGTGAGAGTCAGAGTTCAGTGTTCCTCTCTAGCCTTGAGAGAGGTGGTTCCTCTGCAGTTAAGAAAGAGGATGGTGGGTTCAAATTAAGCTACCAGGGCTCTGGTAAGCTAACGGCTCTCCCTTAGGGGAGATACTATCTTGCTCCACCAAGGAGTGTGTCTAGAGATCATCCTGGTGGTGAACACCCTGCTGATGAAGTGCTGTGTACTGTGCATTCACTGTTGTAGATCAGGACAATAAAGAACCCTTTTGTTTTACCTCCTGCCTGAGAGTGGAGTATATTGGGAGGAGAGGGAGATAACTCTTTTGCAGATACTCCACCCCATACACCTGGGGGCTGCACAAGATGGAGGCGCTGCACCATTAAGACGAATTCGGGCTCAGCCCCAGAAGAAGCCTGTCCTGTTATCCCCCATGACATCGCGGGAGACCCAGGCCCTCCTGTTACCAGCAGGTTTGCACCACCAAAGTCTCTATAGCCAGTATGAGAGTTCCCTGAGGAGGCCCAATGTGAGGTTGGGACAGGGAGGACCGGCTACAGATGTATATAAAAATGCTGTAAAGATACCCCCTTGAAACGCTGTTATATTACTAATTTGTTAATCCCTGTGAAAACCAATAAAAAAGTTTGAAACAAAAAACACACTTGTGTAGTGTGGCAGGACGGCCTGTAGCCGAGGTCAGGGAACAGTCCACACGTGTAGTTTCAGGATAAATGAAAACGTTCAGTGGCTTTATTTCTCCACAGCAACATAACATGCGGGTACACTGTCCCTTTAAACTAATAAATCCTGCTCCACGTTGGGAGAAAAATTGACTAACACAGCAGACCTATCTAGCAGGCTGGCTGGCTAAACCATAACCAAACCTTAAGAGTCTTTTAAGCAGTCATGAAAACAAATGAAACAAATCTTACTTTGGCTGTAGTAAGTATTGTGCTGTATCCGTCTGGCTAGCAGCACAGATATCCATGTGCTCTGATCTGAGAGAGCCAGCTACTGCTAGTCACAAGATCCTTATCTACCTTGCTGGCTCTCAGGTGTCAGCTTACTTCCTGACGCCTAACTTCCACCTGAGTTAACCCTTATGAGTGCTGGATGAAGCACTCAGACATATGTCTCCCAGGCGTAACTGATAGGAGTTGACTTCACTCTGTCACATACCTCCCACGTTTGTGTGTGGCTAGTGTCCCACACGGCTGAAGCCCGACCCTCCACTCCTTCTCTTGACAAAAAATCAGCATTTCCATGGTCCTTTCCAGGTCTATGCTGAATATCAAAAGAGAAGGGTTGGAGGGCCATATACCACCTGGTCAACCTTGAGTTTTCGTCCTACATGGTGTTTAACCACTTCAAGGGCGCATGGTCAGTGACCAGGGTGAAGTGTACTCCGGCGACATAATGTCTCAAGGCCTCAATTGCCCATTTTATCGCGAGGCACTCCTTCTCAATGACGGAATACCTCACTTCCCTTGGGAACAGTTTCCGGCTGATGAACAGTATGGGGTGTTCAACACCCTTAAATTGCTGGGACAGCACTGCTCCCAGTCCTACCTCTGAGGCATCCGTATGGATGATGAAGGGCTCTTTAAAATCTGGGCTCCGAAGAGCGGGGCCCTCTGACAGGCACTTTCTTTTTTTTTTTTAAACGTTCTTTTTTATTGGTTTTTGTATACATACATTGAAAAAACACACATAATGTCAACTTTTGCAGTACGCACACAAATAAACTCCCTCTGTGGGACATACAACACTAAACAGACGACGTGATGGGGAGACGACAAGACATCACAGACACTCGGACATGACTACACCGGAAAGTGGGGGAGGGGAAGGGTTGGGAGAGGGGGGGGGAGGGGGATAGGCGATGAATCTCCTTCCTTTGTCCTTCCATCCGACGCTAGTGGTGGATTGCCACTGCAGTGGTACGGCATCACCTCGACTGGAGTTGTACTGCCTCTGCCACATTATTACAGCCTGGGGGACCCCTACGTCCAGACCGTCCTGCTCGTCACACTCCCGGGCACCCCTCATAGGAGAACTCACTTCCTTTAACTTATAGCCAAATTGTGGTATCGTTCACCCCTTGGATATCCGTCTGTGCCAACCAGGGCAGCCAGACTTTTTGGAATTTGACAGGCATTTTTTAAGCATGTCAAAGGCGTCTTGGCACTCCCAAGACCATTTAACTTGGGTCGGGGCACTCATTTTTGTCAGATCTGTTAGGGGTGCAGAAATTTCTGAAAAATTAGGGATAAACCGCCTGTAATACCCTGCTAACCCCAAAAGGGCCCGGACCTGTGTCTTTGTCTGTGGGGTGGGGACTTCCTTTATGGCGGCCACCTTGCTAGCTAGTGGCCTTACTATCCCTCCCCCAACGGCATAGCCCAAGTACTTTGTAGTGGATTTACCCAGGGCACATTTTTTTGGATTTGCAGTGAGCCCTGCTTCTCTTAAGGATGTTAGGACTGCCCTTAACCTTTTTATATGCTGCCAGTGTCTGCTATAGATGACAATGTCATCCAAGTAGGCCGCGGCATATGCCCTATGGGGTCGTAGTACCTTGTCCATTAACCTTTGGAACGTGGCTGGAGCCCCATGTAACCCAAATGGCATAGTGACGAATTGGTATAAACCGAGAGGGGTGGCGAAGGCAGTTTTGTATTTGGATTCTTCCGCTAGAGGTATCTGCCAATATCCTTTCGTGAGATCTAGGGTGGAGATATACTCTGCTTTACCAAGCGAGTCAGGCAATTCATCCACCCTAGGCATTGGGTATGCATCAAATCTGGATATAGCATTTACCTTTCGCAGATCGACGCAAAACCTCACCTTCCCATCTGGTTTAGGGACCAACACGATAGGGCTACACCATTCGCTGTGGGACTCATCGATCATGCCCAATTCCAACATGTCTATTATCTCCCTCTCTACCAGGTCTTTTCGGCCCTCTGGCAATCTATAGGGACGGGACCGTACTTTTACGCCAGGTTCTGTCTCAATCCTATGGGACACTAAATCAGTCTGCCATGGCAGCTCAGAAAAAACATCTGGGAACTGGTCACATACATCTAGTAGGTCTGACCTTTGTTCCGTTGTTAACTGCCCTCCCATGGGAACCTGAGGGTCATTGTACGTACTACCCTTTGGAAGCTGTGGACCCAAATCTGTCTCTCCTTCCTGAGGGTGAATGAACAGCGATCTCATCGTTTTCCAGGGTTTCAGGAGGTTCACTTGGTAGATTTGTTTACCCTTCCTGGACCCTGGTTGAGAGATCTCATAGTTCACCTCCCCGGTGCGGCGGAGAACTTGGAAAGGACCCTGCCACTTCGCAAGGAGTTTACTCTCTGATGTCGGTAGTAGTAGCATCACTTGGTCCTATGTTGTTGTTCATAGTGTATTTTATTTTGAAATTGATTTTGCATAGTGTTACATGATGCACAGATTAATTGCATCATGTACACACAATGCAATTGTGTGACATTTGATATACATTTGTCTAGCTGCTGGTTTGTTGGGAGAGGAGATAACCTTTAATTTTAAAAATGCTGCTGGTTTAATTGTAAAATGCAATGTGGTGATTTACAGATTACAATTTCATGTTTTTATTTATGCATGTTTATGTGTTGCATAATGGGCAAATAATCTAATATCCATATCTGTATAATAGTAATTTTGCACATTACTGTGCTGTACTGTATGTATGTGGGGGGGAGTGGGGGATATTTATGTATTTATATGGATAGGACAGGTTTATTTTTTTTACATACAGGGTTGGTTCCTCAGGTCTGCGGGGACCTCTGGAAACCACCTGAGGTCTCCTTGGACACTCACGGGTACCAGGCTGGCGTGTCAACGGGAGACACCTGCGGGGAAGAACCGGTGGCTCCATCTGTGGGGGCACCGTGGACCCGTAGGAACCACCCGTGGACCACCAGACCCCCATGGAAACCATCCGAGGCCCCTCAGACACCTGTGGGTCTGACCCGGTGCCCCCCAGACACCCGCAGGCCTACCTGTGGAGACTCCATTATGGCCCACGTGGACCCACGGAGACCACCTGGTGGACAACGGCGCCTGGCGGGGACCACACGTAGGCCTCCAGACCCTGTTTGAAACCTTGTGCTGGGCTACTGTGAGGTCTATGGACACCCGTCAGGGCCACCGGGGACTCCCGTGGGCCTGGGGTATTAACCCTGTATGTAAAAGAATAAATCAGGTATTTATTGGGGGCACAGGGGGTGGGTTATGTAGTGTTTATTAAATATAGTGCTGTTTATTGTGTTTAACGGGGGTGGGGTAGTGGGTAATGTTCCCAAGCCAGGCTGTGTAGGCCTCCTTGTGGGTAGTAGGTGGTTAGGCCTCAGGCCTCATGGGGTGGGTAGTGGGGAAGGGTGTATAGGCCTCCCGAGTTGTGGGTGAGGGTGGGTTAACCCCTTAATGACTATAGCCAGTGTTCGACAAACCTATACATTTGCTCGCCCCGGGCGAGTGGATTTAACCCCCGGGCGAGTAAATATTGGCCCAAGCAGCACACGTTTGGTACTAGGTGGCGAGTAGATTTTTTGGTGATTTGTCAACCACTGACTATAGCGGTTAATGACCGCTAAGGTGATTAAGGGGTTAGGGGACATTACATTGGCTATTTTGATTGTTTTGTATGTTTTGCAGCTTAGGAGGGGACATGGGCAGGATGAAGATGAGGATGAAGACGGTCTTCATTGTGGGTGCCTGGAAAAGGTAAGTGTAATATGTATGTATTGTATTTATTGTGATTTATATATATTTTAAATGGGCAAATGCATTATTATCCATATGTGGATAATAATAATTTTGCCCATTAATATTTTGTATGTATTAGGGGGCGGGGGAAAGGGGGTGTATTTAGTTAGAAATATTGTTTATTATTTTGGAGGCACAACATTGGTACCGCAGGCCCGCGGGGACTCCCGCGGGGACTCCCGCGGGGACTCCCGCGGGGACTCCCGCGGGGACTCCCGCAGACACCCGCAGGACCAAGGCACGGCCGCGGGGACCCCCGCACTCCCACGGGGTCAGCCAGGGACACTCGCGGGACCCCGGCCTCCCTCGGGGACACACGCAGGGTTAGCCAGGGACACCCGCCGGCCTGTTGAATGGGTGTTGCGCCTGCAAAAAGTCCTGCTTTTTTTTATCACCTGAATTTAGCTTGTGAGCTTTATTCAGCTCAACTTTCGCGTACGATAAGTTTGCGTTGCTTAGTGAATCCCGCAGAAGGGCAGGATTCAGCGCAAACAGCTGATCGCACGAGCAAATTTGGAGTTTGAAAAATTTATTGGACAAAAGTCAGTTTTAGAGCGCAAAGTGCCTGTTTGCGCAGTTTAGTGAATCGCGCTCGGCGGAACTTCACATTCTAAGAGCCATTTGCGCTCTTAAAACAACTTATCACTGCTTAGTCCTGGTCAAATAAAGACTTTTTTTACACTCTATTTAAACTAGGAAAGTCTATTTTTTTGTCCAGGTCCCAAGTAGTGTGTATTTCTTATGTCGTTTGTGTTCCATTGTTTGTATACCTACTGTACTTATGTGAATACATTTACAATTTCTTTCACTTACCTGTTTTGCTCAATCAATGATCCTAGTAAAAAGGTGTAAATAACCTGGTCTCCTGTGACAAAAGTAGATTTCTTAACTAATCCAGAATGTTGTTGGCCAAAGAAGTTAGAGTCAGAGAAAATATCATCATCATGAGTTAAAAGTTGATCATCAAATAATTCCTCTAGGTCAGACAAGGCACAGAGATCTTTGAAAGTGGATAAACTGATAAATGGGGAAGGATTAAAATCACCTCCCTCCCCATCATTATCAATAATCTCAGAACTACACATTCAATTCAAGACTCTTGCATATCATCACTTGAAAATCTAAAAAAATGCTTTTTGAGAGACAATTTTCGGACAAAAAGGTGCAAATCAAGTAAGGTGTTAAAGAGATTGAAATCTCATTAGGGAGCAAAGTTCAGTCCTTTATTTAGTAGACTGAGTTCATCTTCTTTTAGTGTTGTATTAGAGATTCTAATCACATTATTCTCAATGTCACTTAAGAATATTTTTTCTGTTTGCTGGCCACTCTGTTCTCCCTTCCCCCTCTTCTTGTCCTCCATAGTTTTTTGTATCCTGCATTACAAGAATAAGAAAAATGTTCCTCATTTCTGGAGTCCGAATAACCGGATCCAAGGGAAGTTTTTCCAATAGCTCCTTGGTCACCACCCCTATGTCTCCAATTATCTCTTGAATAATTGAATGAAACCACCTGATTTCTATTTTCAGTGTCTGACTGAGCTAATTCAAAACTTGATGTATTTGTATTTTTACTTTTCAGTATTCAGTATTGATTTCTTAGGGGTTTAATCAGTGTGTTCTTGATTTCTATGTTGTTTAGATTGGAATCTTGGTCTAAATCTTTTATGGATTAGGCGCTGTTTCCTGCCATACATATATTTGTTGTTTCTCACAGTCTATACTGTCTATACGGTCATGTTCAAACTTATGTTGTTTTTTAGTCATGATTGTTTTCTCCATAACATCAATATTTCTTAGTAATATACGGTCATAATCAGTATAATGTTCCATTTTTGTCAAAAACCTTACGTTTAGTTTGTAGAGACTATCTCTGTCTCCAGAAGTATTTTTTCTTTAACTTTATACTGTCTGATTAAGTCAATAAGTTTGCATGAACAATCGTCAAGTACTTTCTTCCAGTTATTTTAAAATTCCTTATTCAGAAAGCCAAATGTATGGGTTTTTTCAACGTAACCGTCTTGGGATCCTGTGAACCTTTGTATAGCTTTATAAAGTTGTTATGTTCCACCAGTATCTTATATCTTGTGAGAGCAATTTTCCAATTTAAGACAATAAACAATCAGGTCAGAGGGTTTGTTACAAATAATGTCCCATATATCATCAAAGACCACTTTGGCACATCTTCACCATTATCTGCACATCTATTGACATAAGTCGTATCTGTAGAGTATCCCTGAGAACATCCTCCATACTTAAAAATAAACAAGAAAAGTGATGAATATAAAGTTCAGGGCACAAAATTACAATCGATCCATGCAAATAAAGGTGTAGACTGTCAGCAAAAAAACTGATATTGCCAAAAAACGCACTCCATTTCTCAAAAATTAACCAAAACACTTAAAGTACTGATGGGACGGACGTTATTCGAACTGATCTCTAATCAGTTTTCGTGTTGACCGCTGTATTCCATTCGGTATTTCCGCGTTTTGACCACTATTCATGCCGTGTTCACGCAATCTGGCACTGGGCAGCAACACGCGGCTGATCTGTTTAATTTAATGGTTTATTGTTTCTTTGGATGCAATTCTTCGCATATCCACCATGTGGCAGAAGTTAATGAATTATAATTTGATTGCTATTCTTTGCGTATCTGCCAGGTGGCAGAAATTAATGCATTTAATGAATTGTATTGAATTGTAATGTGCATGGTATAGTGCTACAGTCTACAGTACTTTGCTACAATGTAAGGGTGCAGGTGTTTAAAACAGATAGCACCCACGTCTATACTGGTACATACTTACAGTGGCCCATTGTGAATTGACCTTGATTTTTCGAAGACGTTATCAAATTAGGCGTTCTTAATAAAAAGCTTTAAATACTCAATGTGTGTCTTTTTATTTACATTCTTTCCCCGCACAATTGCTTTGTGGACATTATGGCTACACCACAGGCGTATAAAAAACCTGACTGTAGTTATGCATTTTTAATATATTCGGCAATAAATGCTGCAGTCTGCAATGCTGCAATGGCGATGGTATCTGAAATATATGAATATTTAATTTCGAACTACAATTTTTACAAATTTTCACCAGACGTTCATGGGTGGAAGCATGCGATAAGAAAAACCTTAAGTAACGATCAGTGTTTTTTTCGCATTGCCCCTCCTACCAGAGAGATTTGTGGGTATTGGGTTGTCATGCCAGAATTTAACAGTATGTTTAATCATGGCAATTTCAAAAGAAGAAAGGTCGGTTTTAACCCATATAAGAATCGTCAATCACAATCCAGCAATGTACCGGCAACAGCACCAGCACCGGCCGGTCCAACCGTCAGTGATAACCAGGTGAACGGCAATCCTTTGTACCTGTCCCCGCCTGAATACCTGGAAAAGTTCCAGCCTGAGCATGATTTCGCTTACAGGTACTACCCGGAAGCTTGCATTTACCAGTACCAAAATGATTTCCCGCTTCATCAGCTGTCAACTACAAGTGTACCAGGTCAGCTGTCACCTGTCAACTATAATGCAGACTTGGAGTCACAGTGAGTCATCACCTCCCGTTTGGCAAAGTTTATAATGAAGGTAAATATACAGTAATGTACTACACTGTATTACCCTATACTGTACTGTACAGTACATGACAGTATTACTGTAAGTTTAGAGCTGCAGTTCAAGCTTGCGTGTGTCAAATCAAAATGATTTTTTAAACAATACTGTACGTACTTTACAGTGCATCAATACAATACTGTAAGCGAGTTGAGGGGACAATACAATGCTGTATGCGAGATGAGGGGATGTTTCTCTGTTGAGTGCAATTTGAAGAATGATTTGATTGTCTATTGAAGTACGTGATGCTGCAGCTTAAAAATGTAGGGAGAGGGTGGGGCTGAAGAGTCAGAGCCAATCAAGAGTTTGTTCTCATCCTACAGACACAGATGTAGGATATTGCTTGAACGGCTGCTTTAATTCCCAATGACACGACGACGCATGCGCAATACCGGTAATAGTAGCATATTTGATTGTTTTCCCCCAGAAAATAAACTTTAACATCAAGCGGAAAAAAGATAAAAGAAGGGATTTGGATGGACCTCCAATATCTCTTTTTTTAAAAGTTGCTTGCGCATTGTTTGCCAAGTAGGCAAACATTTAGTGACAGTGCCATTTTTATTGATAGAACAATTGTGAGTTTTATAGAAAACCTTATACTGTACAGTATGCTGCTTTTTTAATCTTGAAATTTTTTTTTCCATTGTTCAGTACTGTCATCTTCACAACTTTTTTTATAAACACCAAAAATAAAAATATATATCTTTTATTCTATACAGTATGTATTATTTATTATTCAATGCTTTCAACTTTTGCAACAGTACTACTGTTGTTCTTTTACTGGTATGCGCATGCGTGTACATTACTGTACTGTGCTGTACTGTACTGTGCTGTATGTCTCATTTTTACATTTTTTTTAACAACAGGTAAGAGAAATGCCCTTGCCCTTGCATTACATTACAGTATGTGATGTGCAATGCTTTGTTGAACTGTTAATAAGAATTTCAGGTCTGCAATAGGGGGTCGGTCAAAAAATACATTTTATTTTTTAATTCCAGTTTTACAAATATATATTTTTGGGGGTTATCGCCATGGGCTTGCATAGCAATTATGGATATTATGAGATTCAAACAGTACTGTTGCTTTATAATTCTACACTAGTCATATACATTCTTTCTGAGGTGGGTGGCATACTGTAGTACTTTGATTTTTATTTGGGGGTTTGGGGATCAAAACATTATGAGAACTGTTGAGAATATGTCTTTGAACTACAGCTTTGAACTTCATACAGCTCGCACAGCTTGCACCCCTCCCCCCCGCACACACACACAAGGCTCAAGGATTTCAACTATTTATCAACAACTCTGACAAAACATGCACCATGCCACGCATGCGCAAGTGTGATAAGCTAAGCCCTTCTAACTTGCCTTTTCTTCAACACAACACTCCCCCCTCCCCAGTATTAATAAGATTAACTTGTTGTGTGAGATACAGGCCTAGCTAAGCAAGCCCTTCTAAAACTGCTATTGTACTGTAACAATACAAGTCAACTTGAAGTTCAAAGCTTATCAACAGAGCCCTCCAACAGAGCCATTCACGTAAATGTACTGTTGCGTGATTATCATGAGCTGGGCAGAAGACATGTTGGATAATCCTTAATGCAGGAAAATAGTATTTTTCTATAGAATTTTATTGCATTATTAACAGAAATTATTTATTAAACAATAAAAATATAATCATTTTTATAAAACATTTTTTGTTTTTTTATATATTTTTTCCCAAACTAATGTGAAGTGCAATGCTTTGTTTGTTGAACTGTTCATAAGAATTTCAGGTCTGCAAGAGGGGGTTGGTTTAAAAAATGGATTTTATTTTTAATGCATAATACAGTACAAAAATACAGTACAGTAGCTCTTGTCTTTCTCTTTGTTATGGCATTGCGAGATGGGGGGAGATCAGGGAGAGAGGGGGCTGCAGCTCTGAAAATACAGTATTTAAAAATATTTTTTTTAAACAAATTTTTGGGGGGGCAAAAACGAATTTCTATACAGTAACTACTGAGAGAGGGTGGGAGAGGTGGGTTTGAGTAAGATACAGGCTGTTTTGTACATGAACACTGTATTATTATCTTACACATCCCCCCTCCTTCCTTTTTTCATTGCGGCACTTTTGAAAATGAAAAGAAACAATAAATGCAGGCATGGTTAGTTTGAGTGCCATACAGTACTTACAGTGCTGTAAAGTGCCTGTATCATACTTACATGTGCCTAATTAACAGAAATAAATGCTTAAACAATAACAATACAGTATTTCAAAAGATTTTTTATAAAACACTTTTTTTTGCAAAAATGAATTCATACTTACCTGTGCCTGATTAACAGAAATAAATGATTAAACAATAACAATATTTCCAAACAATAAAACTAAAAAAGAAAATAATTAAACGCATTAAACCATAAATCCATGTTTTTTTGGTTAAACTTTTGCACTACACTAGAGTTTGGGAAAAGTCGTTAGCAAGAGGGATGCCACTCCAAACATGAGCCCTTGTATGCCTCAACAGGCCATTTATAGTGTCTCTCACAGCTCTCATAATTGTTGGGTAACACGGAAATAACGCTCCACTTCATTCAAAAAGTTCTTTCTAAAATTTGCTGGCAGAGCCTTCTTTCTTTTATTTCCTTCATAATTTACATTGTGGGTCCAACGGCTGTACATCCAAAAACTGACGTGGTGTTTAAAAATTGACAGGGCAAATTTATAGGCTGCACCAGCACTTCCAGTCTTGTATTTCTCCCGGGCATGCTGGGTCAGGTCGGTCAAGATGATGTCCGGCAGCATTATAATCCTGGGTGCTGGTGTACTTCTGGCAGCGGGCGAGGGTAGGAGGTCTGGGAGGATGCTTTCCTCCTGTTGTGGCCTTTACCGGAGTTGACATCTCGTCCTCAAAGGCATACTGGTACAGATGATCTTGTGATGGATGGGGTGAGTGTGGGGGGCTTGTTGAGGGAAGCGTGAAGGTCACATCATGCAGGTCACCCTCCTGCTCCTGCGTCGGACATACAGGGACAGGGACAGGAACTCGCATGAAAGAATACATCCCCACAATCTTCCTTTCCATCTTCTCCATGTTCCTTTCCATTTTCTCCATTCGCATATCCATACTCAACATGGTCTCCAAAAGAAGATCAACCTTTTGCTCCGTGCTGTAGACATCTGCATAGGTGGGTGGTGGAGGAGGTGACCAGGGGGTGGCCAGGAGAACAGCATCGAGGATGGTTGGTGGAGCTGGTGACCAGGGGGTTGGCAGGAGAACAGCCTCAATGATGGGTTGTGGAGCAAGTTGGCAGATGGTTGACAGGAGAGCAGCCTCAATGATGGGCAGTGGAGCAGGTCGGCAGGGGGTTGACAGGAGAGCAGCCTCAATGATGGGCAGTGGAGCAGGTTGGCAGGGGGTTGACAGGAGAGCAGCCTCAATGATGGGTTGTGGAGCAGGCCGGCAGGGGGTTGACAGGAAAGCAGCAGCGTCGAGGATGGGTTGTGGAACAGGTTGGCAGAGGGTTGACAGGAGAGCAGCCTCAATGATGGGTTCTGGAGCAGGTTGGCAGGGGGTTGACAGGAGAGCAGCAGCGTCGAGGATGGGTTGTGGAGCAGGTGAGAGGGGGGGGGTGCAAGGAGAGGATTGGGACTCCACTTGACTTGCACTGTGCTAAGGGCGCCGAATTTCTTCTTCACAAAATAAGGCACAGGGGTCTTAAACTTTGGAGCCTTCAGAAAATTTTCTATATTCTGCTTTGATTTTCGCTTAGGTTTTGGCTGGGAAAAAGCTTTCGCCTTTCACTTGGCCGGCACGGCAGAAGCACGCTGGTTCCTGCGTCCATAGAATCAGGGGCAATCCATGGAAACAGAAGGACGAATGCACAATGCAATATCTGGACAAGAGAAAGTTCAGATAGAGATCAGTATGTGAGAGTCTATGCAATTTGTGTCACCTTTTATTTGAAATTTTTCGCGGGCATGGACACGAGGTGCAGGTGTTAAAAGTGGGCGTACTGTGTACTAATCCTGTTGATTGACGTTGAGGCACATTAAATTAAAGTATAAATACACCATCCATTTTGTGTATTCAATGCACATTCAATACACATTGAATTCACTTCGAATTGCTCTGTGTGTGCTCGCATTTCTTTTCTAACAGCAGCGATGCAAAAGAAAAGGATTTCAAAAGATCTAATCTTGAGAATAAAGGATATGTACCAGAATGGACATCGCATTTTACAGATCCAACGCTGGTTACTTGCTTCGGGCTTCGTTTTAGCAAAAAGCACTGTTAGTTATCATGCGCATGGGAAGGCCAAAAATGTCAAAAGAAATCCGACCGTCACTACTGAGTAAGTACAGTACTACTGTACTACAGTAGTACTCTTTGTCCTCCATACTGTAACTCTAACAACGTCTTGTACTGTTCTGTATGCCTGTGTTTAACTATTGTAACTAATAATCCTGCATTTACTGTACACACACACCCACAAAGCATCAACAGTACAGTACAGTATGTCACCAGGTTTTATGCCAGTAATTCAGTGGTACTGTAGGAGTGACTGAGTGTGTGACTGTGCAGTCTATTGCAATGCTTTATTTGAGGGAGGGATGCTTAATTTGCCTACTGTAACAAATTGTTCTTTTTTTCTTTACACTGTAAGGAGACAACACTTCTGGTGGACCAAATAAGTGTGCAAAAAAACAGGCGCTTACCTCAGATTAGAAACAAAAGTGTGCTTACAGTAAAGCGGTCAATTCGACAATAGCTCTCTTACAAATACTTGGAGCAAACAGTAGGATCCCTTCAGCTTCAACCCCAGAAAAGGGTTAATCCAGAGCCCTTATAGAAACATGGGAACAAACAAACAATGGGGGAGCATGGGATTAGAAAGACATATACAATAATAATGGTGATGAATATTGACAGTAGTTCCAAAGGTGGGGGGCGGGTTGTAAATATAATAATACTTACACGGCCATGTGTAAGCAACCACAATTAGTGATCACCTCCTTGAGGGCGAGCTGTGCCTCTCCCAGGTAGATATAGCTGTATGTTGATAGGGTTAGGGGAAATTATATATAATCTATAAGGCTATACTCACACGGCCCTGTGTGAGCTGGTGTAGAAATTGGTTACTTTGGGGTTAAATTTAACCCATCCACATCTATTCGTCACGTAATGGGGGTTTTCTCCAGTATCCAGGGCAGCACGAAAATCAGTGTTAACTCCCAGGCGTCAGCCAGGCTCTCCCCCCAGGTGTTATGATGCGTGGGGGGGGGGAGGGGTTGGGTGATGAGAAAAACGAGTGAGGCACGGTTCCAGTTAAATATTCACAAGAAATCGCATTTATTAATTAAAACAGCAAAGGGACTCACATACATATAGAATGGACCCCTGGCCTCCTCACGCAGTCCAGGATCGAGTTTGAGCAGCTTTGTGCACCCTTCCCGCGTCCGGGATGCAGAAGAAAAACTATCCTGCTGGGCTGCAAACACTGCTCCACGGTCTGACTGCGGAAGCCTCCTTAGGTCAAAATCTTCTGGTGGTTTAGAGCAACGCGTTTCGTCGACACATCGACTTCCTCAGGCTCAAATAATGACGTTGCAGGGGTCTGGTGGCTTTTTATAGACCCTCTGGATGATTAAAGGATTGATTAAAGCTGATTTGTTGTTTCAAATTGAATTCAGCTTGGTTGTGTTGTTTTCATTGACATAGCATTGCATATATATGGAAAATCCTTTCTGTACATATTCTAACACACATATGTGCCTCTTGCTCACTTTCATACTAATATGAGTCTAAAAATCTATATTGGTTTCATTAACCATGTTAAAATCATTAATCAAGCCTCCATTAAGGTAGGGACAATGGAATAAACTATCACCCGATAGGGGTAAGGATTTAAGACAGTGGTACTAGGGGGCTATTTATAATCCTAGCTGATTATTTGTGTGTTTACTTATGTACTTTCCCCTTGCACCAGGTTGTTTAGTGTAAAGCATCTATGTTTGTGTGTCTGGGGTTAGCGACGTGTTTTCTCTTTGTATGCAGATATACAGAATTAGCTGGCTTTAATTAACCCGCTGCCAAGGTAGATAAGCTCGGATAACATGCTAACCCTGCCTCTTTTTAGTACCACCAACACACATGGCCTGGCTGCCGACAGGGGAGGAGAGCCAGGACAAGGGGGCCCAGCAGGCCAGTGCTGCAAGTTGGGCCAGCCAAAGGTCAGGCCCAACTTCTGTGCCCAGCTTCTGGGCCTATGGCCGCCGCCGGGCCCCCGGCATTCCACAGCAGCTGCCTGCCTCCGCCACACTGGAAGCTGGGCATGCAAAGAATTCAGGCTCAGCTACTGGCGCACACCGGTGGGAATGAGAGGCCCAACGTGGGGAGAGGCAGACAGCAGCTGGGGAGAGCTGGGGCCCAGCAGCATCCAGAGGTAACTCATCATTGTACATGGGGAGGGTAGGTAAGTGATGATTGCACCTGGCGAGGAAGTGATTATTGTACCTGGCGAGGAAGTGTAGGTAAGTTTTAATTGTATCTCATGGGGGTGGGTAGTGATAATTAGTGTTTGTATCTGGGGGAGTAACAGTGGTGTTTGTATCTCGGAGGTAGTAGTGGTATATAGGGGTAGTAGTGATATCTGTATCTGGGGGTAGTAGAGGTGTTTGTATCTGGGGGTAGTAGTGGTGTTTATATCTGGGGGCAGGGGGTAGTAATGGTGTTTGTATCAGGGTTCGTAGTGGTGTTTGTATCTGGGGGTAGTAGTGGTAGTAGTGGTGCTTGCAATTGTGGGTAGTAATTGTATTTGTATCTGGGGCGGTAGTAGTGGTTCTTGTTGTATCTTACACAAACCCCCCTCTCCCACCCTCTCTCAGTAGTTACTGTATAGAAATTTGTTTTTGCCAAAAATAAAATAAAAAGTGTGTTTAATTTGTTTTTAAATACTGTATTGTTATTGTTTAATCCTTTATTTCAGTTAATCAGGCACAGGAAGGTATGTCACTCTTTGACAAAGTGCAGTGGATGCACGAAACGCGTCAGAGTTCTTTCTCTAGAGGATTTTCTTTATAATAACATGTCGTTGCTGTTCATTACTGTTTATTAAATTTTGCACCGAAAATCGCCATCCAGCTTCCGTTTTTCCTCCTGCTTCTGGAACGCACGAGGCACCTGTTGGCACACTGTGCACTGCCATCTTTCCCCCTATCCAGGGTGATTTTGTACTTCATATGTCGGCTGAGAGCACACCAGAACCAGAAGGACAGTGTGTATAAAGGTTGTGAGTACTTGTCATTGACACTGTATTATTTAGCACTATGGTCTAGCTCTAAGGGCTTTTGGAGTGATTATTTAGATAGGGATCAGGGTCCCTAATTCTTTTGGGTTCCCTTGACATCCCTTTTCTATGTGTTACCCACACCCCAATTTTGAGCATTTTTGACCTTAATACAGTTTACTCTATATACATTTCCTGGTTCCTCCAACAACAATTGGTGCATTTGAAATGATTAATTAAGCTATATAGCTACTCAACCATCTCCTAAGAGAAGCAATTTATTCCACTTTGAGCACTGGCAGAGAAGACTCTTCTCTGTATCTCTATACAGGAAGGTATGATACAGGTACTTTACAGCACTGTAAGTACTATATAGCACTCAAACTAACCATGTCTGCATTTATTGTTTCTTTCCATTTTCAGAACTGCCGCAATGAAAAAAGGAAGGGGGGATGTGTAAGATAATAGTATGGTGTTCATGTACAAACCAGCCTGTATCTTACACAAACCCCCCTCTCCCACCCTCTCTCAGTAGTTACTATAGAAATTCGTTTTTGCCCCCCAAAAAATTTGTTTAAAAAAAAATCTTTTGAAATTCTGTATTTTCAGAGCTGCAGCCCCTCTCTCCCCGATCTCCCCCCATCTCGCAATGCCATAACGAAGAGAAAGACAAGAGCTTCTGTACTGTATTTTTGTACTGTATTATGGATTAAAAATAAAATCTATTTTTTAAACCGACCCCCTCTTGCAGACCTGAAATTCTTATGAACAGTTCAACAAACAATGCATTGCACTTCACATTAGTTTGGGAAAAAATATATAGAAAAACAAAAAAAGTTTTATAAAAATGATTATATTTTTATTGTTTAATCAATCATTTCTGTTAATAATGCAATAAAATTCTATAGAAAAATATTATTTTCCTGCATTAAGGATTATCCAACATGTCTTCTGCCCAGCTCATGATAATCACGCAACAGTACATTTACGTGAATGGCTCTGTTGGAGGGCTGTGTTGTTGTGTTGTTGATAAGCTTTGAACTTCAAGTTGACTTGTATTGTTACAGTACAATAGCAGTTTCAGAAGGGCTTGCTTAGCTAGGCCTGTATCTCACACAACAAGTTAATCTTATTAATACTGGGGAGCCCCCAGTGTTGTGTTGAAGAAAAGGCAAGTTAGAAGGGCTTAGCTTATCACACTTGTGCATGCATGGCATGGTTTGTCAGAGGTGTTGATAAGAGGATGAAATCCTTGAGCCTTGTGTGTGCGGGGGGGAGGGGGTGCGAGCTGTATGAAGGATTACCTGTACTGTAGTTCAAAAACATATTCTCAACAGGTCATCATAAAGTTTTGATCCCCGCACCTCCAAATAAAAATCACAGTACTACAGTATGCCACCCACCTCAGAAAGAACTTACATGATTAGTGTGGAATTAAAAAGCAACAGTATTGTTTGATTCTCACAATATCCATAATTGCTATGCACACCCATGGTGATAACACCAAAAAAATATATACTGCATTTGTAAAACTTGAATCTCATAATATCCATACTTGCTATGCAAGCCATGGCGATAACCAAAAAAAAAAAAAATGTTGTACAGTATATATTTTTAAAACTTGAATTAACTTCCAAATGAATGGGAAGTTTTACACGCATGCGCATTAATAATCAACAAGGTCCCAGGTCCCAACCAAAGAGAATTACACGCAGGTGCAGAACTGTGAGAGCAGGCTTGGGAAGATTAAAGAAACCACAAAGCCAACCATTTGAAAATGAATGGTTTGTGAGAGGTGAAATCCTTGAGCCTTGTGTGTGTGCGGGGGGGGGGAGGGGGTGCGAGCTGTATGAAGATTTACCTATACTGTAGTTCAAAGACATATTCTCAACAGGTCATCATAATGTTTTGATCCCCACACCCCCAAATAAAAATCACAGTACTACAGTATGCCACACACCTCAGAAAGAACGTACATGACTAGTGTGGAATTAAAAATCAACAGTACTGTTTGATTCTCATAATTTCCATAATTGCTATGCAAGCCCATGTCGAGAAAAGAAAAATAAATACTGTACAAAAAAAAAATCTTTTTTTTCAGACTTGAACTTCTACTGGGAAGTCATACAGTATACGCATGCGCAGGAATGTACTATAAGGCCACGCTCGGAAATATTCAAGCCAGGAAGCCATCCATTACAAATGAATGGTGTGGGAGAAGTGTACTGTAGATAAGAAGTTGAAATCCTTGAGCCTTGTGTGTGTGCGGGGGCGAGAGCATTGTATGATGGATTATCAGTTCAAATAAATATTTTCAAAAGGTCATCATAATGTTTAATGCGCAGAAATGTGATACTGTGACACGCCTATGCGTTTCACGCTTCTCTGCGTACTGTATACTGCACAGTACAGTACAGTACACACGCTGCCCTGTGTATAATACAGACATTGAATTGCTATTGAATTTTTATGACAACAATTCGCGATCGCCCACTTGAGTTTCTCGACGGTATTGCAGACAACGGTAAAATGCCCTTTTCCGACCCGGACACAACGATAAACAAGCCGCGTGTTTAAGTCGGCATGATTCAAATAAATTGCACGCCATCACATGGGTATTCCGATCTACACACCGCGTTAAATGTTCGAATAACGGCCGTCCCATCAGTATATAGTTAGTGGAAAATAGGAGTGTAATGATTTGAATAATATCCGGGTGGACTGAACTTGACAAAGATCCAAGCTACTACTGAACAGTAACTATGTAAAAACGGAGAAGTTAATATTCAATGCAGCACTTCCAAAAGATCTCAGTTAAGCCACACGTAGATACAGGATAATACATACCAAGAGTAGTAGAAGGGACATACTCCGTTATTATGAGTATACTCAATATGAATTGTACCTCTGGATAAGAATTGACGAAGTTGAGACATTAGGGGGTCTGATGTAACAGCATTAGGGTCAAAGCAGCCATTTTGCTTGATTATTTTAGTCCGCCATCTTGTCTTTGTGAATTTTAATGACATCTTTCTATGTGAAGAAATCTGTGTGAAAGAGAGAATGGAATGTTTTCGCTCCTAGCTGACTTTATTGAGATTTCCTCATTCAATCAGCTTCCAAATGAAAGTGTAAACAAGCCAGATGTTATGACAAGCCTGTAAGATAAGCTCAGTTTCTCATACAATGTGCCAAGTGGCAGAACTGACATCACATTTAACCCCATAATGATTTTTAGCTTACATACAGTTATTCAGTATTATGTATTACAAAATGACATCAGCTTTAGTATTGTTATGTATTACAAAATGAGGTAATATTTAGTGATGTGCAAGCCCCCCCATAAAGGGATGGAGCTTTAGATTTTAGGGTATAAATATATGGCATACCGTGTTATCTGGAGAAAGCTTTTTGTTTTGAAGCTATCTCCGCTGTGTGCACCTGAAATAAACTCATTTGATAACTGAATCTTTGTTGTAACATTTTTACAGCTTTTACAGATGGTAGCAGAGGATGGTTTCCAATATCTCGGATTCAGAGCACCTGGACAGGCCACTCCTTGGACACTCAAACCTGAGCGCTCATAAGAATCAAGGTAAAAGGCACCTTTTGTGGAAAGCCTGAGTTTAAAATTGTTTGAGTGCTGTGTAGAGAGCTGGTCCTTAAAGGGTGTTTCTCTGAGTGACGGAAAATCTTTATCAATTGAGTTTATTATTCTCTGTTCCTGTATTCATTTTAAAGTGTAAGAGTTGTTAAGAGTTGTTAGGGGCTAAAGTAAGAGTCCCGTTAAAAGCTTTGGTGTTTTGGTGATGTAGGTGAGTGTTTGTATGCTTAAGGGATTGTTTTCAGACCGTCCTGAGTTGTGATAAATATTTTTGTTGTCTGAGCAGGACGGGTCCCTGATTGTACATTTGCTCTGTCTTGTCATTAACATACTGAGTGAGTTATTCATGGATATCTGGTTAGAAGATCTTATCTGTATCCATGTCATAAAAGTATAAGGTTTATCAGGACTGGGTTGGACCCGCTGAAGTGATTCAAGTTTTTCTTTGGTATAGTTTTAATGAAAAAATGTGATTGGGGAACAGTCTCGTGACAGGTCCTTATTTGCATATTTACACTATTCAGAACAATAACATGCCAAAAGAGTTGTACTTAATCAGCTTGCGCTGATTATTGTAACGCTAAATTGTACAGGTCAATTAAATTTGATTGCTGTAGCCGAAGTATTGTACAGGTCAATTAAATTTGATTATTGTATCAGGAGTATTGTACAGGTCAATTAAATTTGATTATTGTATCAGGAGTATTGTACAGGTCAATTAAATTTGATTGCTGTAACAGGGGAATAATGGGAAACCGAAAAATTCTCAAAGGATTGTGTGTCTGCAGACGAAAATAATAAAGAATGAATACAGAGAACGAAAAGAGACAACATAAATATATTTTGTTGGCCAGTGAATGGCATTGTTTGTACTATTATCAACAAATTGCGCAGATGTTTAAATGAAAGAGGGGTCTTTTTCTGTTGGATTGATAAGCTCACGGAGCGCCGTCTCGTGTGTTTTTGAATTCCACAGGGAAACATACCTTACGTTAATATGGGTCAAAAGAATTCTGTTGAGGGACAGGAGGGTCCCGCTGCATTAATTTTTACCATTGCCAGGACAGAAGTTAATATAATAACAAGTGAAAAAGAAAAAGAATAGGAAAGAAATAGCAAGTGAATTTGCTGATAGATAATCAAGGCATACGATGGTGTTGAGGAAGTAGGTATTGAGGGTTATTTTTATGAAAGGTTTATATGCAGAAATTGGGATACAATTAGAAACTGTGTATATTGTTTGGAAGGGACAGAAAGTGTTATAATTGTAAAAAAAAAAAAAAAAAAAAAAAAGCAGGACATTTTTGCTAGTAATTGCAGTGTAGCCTTAAGAGAGAAAAGAGAAGAGAACGGAAAAGAATGGGAGTAGCCCTGTAACTGGTAAAAATTTAAAAGATTTGTTCGTACTGGCCAAACGAATGGGTCTTTTTAAACCAGAAAATATTATTTTTTCTTCTGTTCTAATGGCAACTAGAAAGAGAATCAGAATAACAGCAGCACAGACCGCGTCAAACCCCCCATTTTCTCCAAAGGAATGTGCAAAATATACGAAAAGTTAACTCAAAAACTCCGGAGCATCAAAAAAATTAGTTTTAAAAGCAGGTTATTTATGAGAAGTTGATTCGCTGTGTAGGAGAGAAGTTTTTGTCTATGTTCTTTGTGTGTCTGTATTGTGGTTTCTGTGTGTGTAAACCAGTAAAAACCCGTCAATTGCATTTCTATAGGATTAGGATATGTTGGAAATATTTTAAGCTCACACGTATTGTTTAAATTATATATGGTGTGTTCAGTTGTATAATTGTGCCATTTTTATTTTTAAGAGGCCATATTTTTATTTTTGAAAGGCCATATTTTTATTTTTGAGAGGCCATATTTTTATTTATGAGATGCCATATTTTTATTTTTGAGAGGCCATTTTTTATTTTTGAGAGGCCATAAATTTTTCTGTTTTTATTGCTGTGGAGAGAGATCCATTTGTAACTTTGAGCTGAAGGTTTAATCCAGTAATTAATATTTAGAAGACTGAGAAGCTGTTTAGTTATCTGCTCGGCACTCTCAAGGTCTTTTTGGCGAAACGCCCGGGCTGGCTAATTGCCAAGATAAACAAGCTCTGAAATTTTTCTCTGAGTGTCTTTGAAAAAAAAAATAACGCTGTCTGTGTTCGGCACTGTGCAAAGAGATTATATTACAAAAATTAGTGTGAAGTCCTATACAAAAGCATTTGACTATCAACTGAATATGTCATGTATTTTATAACTTCTAACCATTTATTTTTCCATAGGTGTTCTATTTTATTATAAGCAGTAGTTATTGTTAAAATCACTGTATAATATATAATTCTAATTCTGCTGATTAAGCAAACAACATCCTAGTTGCTAATTTATTATTTATTTGTAGAATGTTTTGCCAGGAAGTGGTGCATTGGGAGTCACCTCTCATTTTTGGATAGGTTCTAGGTATAGAGTTAAAGGACAGGTGATACATAGTTGCAAATGCAGTTTACATTATATGAAAGGCATTTCACATTTTTAGAAGAATAGCTACAATGGAGTGTTTGGGGTGGAGGCCAGACTGGAATTGGTTATGGGCATGTGTCTTAGTATAGTAATTGTTTAATTGGGAGTAAACACATTTTAGTCCATGACTTTGGATAGTATTGTATTGTAGTGTATGACTTTATTTATATATAGCGTCAAAAATGTACTCAGCACTTCACAAAGAATACAGTAGAGGGTATTATAATAGAATAGTAAGTGCAGCAAAATCAGACAATAGGAAAGGAAATCCCTGCTCTTAAGAGCTTACAATCTAATGTTTGAGGGGAATTTCCAGAGATAGCAGGCGAGGGAATAAGTGCTGTAGATAGCCGTGCTTGGCCACAATGGGTGGTAGGAGTGACTGTGTGTGGGATAATAGCCATGAGTGCAGGCTATTGGGATGATTGATTTGTGGGGCGAGTTATAAGGTTAGTTAGTATTCAATGATAAGGTTAATACCATTTGCTTAGGAGGAGATGATAGTGAGGCATGAATTAGAGCAAGTGTGTATTGGGAGAAGAGAGATTGGTCTGTAGTTTGAGACAGTGTTTTTGTCCCCTCTCTTGAAGATTGGGACAGCTCTGGCAGTTTTCCAGGTTTTAGGGATATGGCCTGTAGACAGGATAGAGTTGATTATGGAAGCAATTGGTTTGACAATGGCTGAGGCCCAAAGTCTTAGGAATTTAGATTGTAGTACAGTCAAGTCCACATAAGCTGCTTAGTTTTAAATGTGAGGAGCATTAATAGGAGATACCTGTGTCTATATGCGGATGTTAAGACAGTAGTAAACACATTGATTATAACAAAGAAAAAGTACCCGGGCGCTCCCTCTAAACAAAGTATAGTAGATAAATAGATAATAAAATAATTACAAGAACGTAACGACCTTATGTGGTATGTAAGGTTCACATCTGCTTCGAAAGTCTCTTCCTGTGACTCAAAAACACCCGTAGGACCTAGCCAGGATCCTTATTGGTACAGAAAAGCAAAGAGGGAAAGGGGGAGCACAGGTTTGAGAGGTGATAGGAAAATATAGATTCAATGTAAATATATCAAATGTTCCTGTATTGATAGGAGCAGGGGTGGTGGTGTGTAAAATATTATAAACACTTACACGGCCTTGTGTAAATGCTGGGACGTAAGGGTATTTTTCCTCTCCTCCTTCCTTCTCTTTCTTTTTTCTTCTTCTTTCTATAGTGGTTCTTCTGCTTTCATCCGAATAAACGTCTCTTCGGTCTCTCAACGAGTTTCAATCATGGTGTCACCATCGGAGCAAGAAATAGATAAAGATTGAGGGACAAATATTGGTAAGATATTTCAAACCCTATTCAGATGGTTGTAAACAATAAATGCAGAAAATACTGCAAACACTCACACGGGCAAGTGTGAGTGTGTTCCTGGAGGGGGTATCTTTATCCTCCTCACATGTGAGAGTTCATATATAGAGCTCTAATCATCCACATAATATACCATTAGTGGGGGAAAGGGAAAGGAATATAACAAAGTTAAAACAAAGATACTCACACGGCCACGTGTGTGCTCACACTGTGGTTAGATATCTTTGAAATTCCTTCTTTAAAGTCCAACACTGCTGCCAAGGGTAAATGTTCTGTGTGCTAAGATAGCCAAAAATGACTCTAAAAATGGCGTGTACCAACTTAAACTTTAATAAAAATAAAACATACACAGTCTAAAAAGCACTCAGTCTATAAGACATAGGTACCAAGATGCAAAAGAAAAGGCCAGTCCTAAGGGATCTTTCGCAGGTTGTCAGGATCTCAGCTAACTTTGCCCGCGTCCAGGCGTTGTGCTGTGTTCCTGCTTCCTGCTCCCGACGGTGGACGCAAACGTCCAAAAAGCTTTAGGGTCTTGAGCTACACGTTTCGCCCTCGTTTGGGCTTCCTTAGGCTCCGTAGATAGGTTTGATTAGGGCTCTTAACCATATATAGCCTCACAATGTCCAATCCTATCATCTCCCTAAAGCAACCTCCCCTCTCTCTTCATATTCGTGCCGATAAAATCAATAATAAAGAGTTCAAATGGTAGACCACGGTCTCTACCATTGCACATGCACTGGTGCTCTTAGAAACCTGATAATATGCCTGCAATTCATTATACAAGTAATACAAATCGACTAAATGGCGCATTTGATACAATCTAATAATGCACAGTGTTGGATCATTTTACAAAACTTATGAAACCTAAAGTAGAATCCAGTAATTCGTTTTGTCTGTTGGCTCTTATATTCTTCATAAAAAATAGTAATAAAGACACTACTCAGGTAATACAACTTTTAGAGAAAGTAGCCTGGCAACCAGATTTTTTACTAGCCACTTGTGACGTAGCATCCCTCTACACTTGTATTGACCATGTGCAGGGATGTGATGCCACAAGATACTGCCTGAATAAACACTCAGAAATGGCTCCAACACAATTAGAATTTTTAATAGAGGGAATCAATTTTATTCTAAATCACATTGTTTTTTGGTTTGGGGGCGATTACTATCTACAGACAAGAGGGACCGCGATGGGCACCAGGTTTGCCCCCAGCTACGCAAATCTCTTCCTTGGTTGGTGGGAAGACCAGGTAATTTGGAGTAATGAGATCTGGGGAACAAACCTGGTGCTCTATCGTCGGTACATTAATGATATTATAATTATATGGAAAGGGGAGTCTACAGAAGTAGACAATTTTTTTAGGACAATTAATCAGAATGATTTTAACTTAAAATTCACCTATAATATAAGTCCACTGAAAGTAGAATTTTAGATCTTGAAACTTTTATAGAAACATCACATATCAACACACGAACACATTTTAAATCAGTTAATTGTAATAATTTTATTAAAGCTGACAGCTGCCATAAAAAGAATTGGCTAGAAAATGTCCCATATGGGGAATTTAGAAGGCTAAAACGTAACTGTTCGAAAAAGGAAGATTATGAGAAACAGGTCAAGCCTATGAAGGAAAGATTTATAGAGAAAGACTATAAACTAACAACAATAGAAACAGCTATCAATAAAGTAGACAAGCTAAATAGAGCCGACATGTTAACATATAAGAATAAAGAAGCAGAAAAACATATTGGAAATTTTTTTATTCCATTCATAACAACATTCAGTATAGAAGCAAACCAAATAAAAGGTATTCTAAGAAAACATTGGCACATTCTGAAACAAGACATCTGGCTCAAAGAAATAATAGGAGAGAAGCCGGATGTGATTTTCTCCAAAGCACCAAACTTGAAACAAAAATTGGTGCCTAGCTATTTGCCTCAAAATCAGAGCCAGTGTTGGCTAGATAAACTTTCTAAAGGTTTCACAAAATGTTTGAACTGCAAAGCCTGTAAAAATAATACACAATTAGGTACAAAAATTACATCTGTTAATAGTTCGGTTTCATTAATCAATTATCACATTAAATCCAATATCACATGTAACAGCAAGGGGATAGTCTATGTCCTACAGTGCGGATGCAATTTACAGTATGTAGGGAGAACAATTCAGAAACTAAAAATGAGGATAGGAGAACACATTAGGAACATTACGATTGGCCTAGAGACTCACAGTGTGTCAAATCACCATAAAAAAAAACGTAACAAAAATCCAGCTTGTCTCAAATTTTGGGGTATAGAACAGGTTAAAGCAGAATGGAGGGGAGGTGACTATATACAAAAGATATCCAAAAGAGAAACATTTTGGATTTTCACTCTCCAAACATTAGTACCCAGAGGGTTAAATTTAGAGATGGAAGTAACTGCATTTCTTTAATTGCCTCAAAATATTTTAGTCTGAGCCATTTCTCTTAGGAGGATCTGCTGATATTGAATATACAGTTTAGGCAGCATGAATATACTTGCATTTTAAGTTATTATATAAATTATGTTTTAATTATGAAGGTTAGTGATATTTGTATTTATTGGTATTTATGTGTATAATGTAAATTTATATATTTTTATATGTGTTTAATAAGTGTAGAGAAGTGATTGTAATAAGGCCATTTACAAGGACACCAAGTAGAAATAAGGACTACAGGTCTCAGGATATAAATGGTGCTGTTACCCCCGCAATGATCAACGTCACTGAGGAAGCATTTAGCGAAACGCGTCTGACTTTTGGGCATCACAGGTCACCGTATAGAGGAGTGAAGGCATATTTCCAGTCTGTCCAGCACCACGAGCGGAGCGCATGCGCGTGCGTGGAAGGCGGGAGCTGTAGAAAGGAGAAAGACAAACGGGAGGAAGTCCGGTCTGTGCACAAGTTCAGGGAGTTCCCCCCTGCTGTTAAACCATATCCTTACACACTATCTAATCATCTGGAATGGAAGCCACAAGAAACCACCAATCTTTTGGAAGGACGCTCTGTGGAGTCTGGAGACACCTCCTCTTCATGCCAATAAATATTTTCCGCTTGTGAGTTTTTAATCTCTATTTTAATTGTTGTCAATAAACAGTGTTACACTATGTTTCCCTTCTTCTCCCTATTTTGAGGAACCATCAAGAGGTCCCCCTCTCCCCCCCCATCCCTAGTTGAAGATCTGTTGGCTAATACACATCAAGAGCCCTCTCAACTACCACAGAAGACCTCATATCCCCATGTAAGTGTGGTTAAATATACAGCCATATATTTGTTACCACACTCCTGGTACTCTAGACTTTATATGAGTTGCTTATTTTTACTCATTTTAGTCTTTAACACTTTTTATGATTAAATATTTTTTTGGATATGTATATCATGTGTACTGACAATGTTTTATGATCTATTTCAGATGAAATCGACCACTTAACTACTTCCTTGGGGCCTTGTATATGTTTATACACGCCACTACTGTCAAGTAGTTTTTATTAGGGGTTGGACATTGTATGTTTGACTATGTGCTGTGCTTAATAGAGCTTGTAGGACTTCACTCATTTAAGCAATTTGTTTAAAATTGTTAAAATTAAAATTGTTATGAGCGGATCTTATTTATAAATTCAGGGATCTTTAGACTTAAATATACCTTAGAAAACAACATTAACCATTACCAATTAATATATTTTGAGCCACTCATACGAAAATTATGCATTTTATTACATAGGATTTTAAATTATTTGTTTTAAATCATTTGTATTACATTATTAGTTTTAAATTATTTGCATCATATTCACAAGAATTGATTGCACGTGCTCTTTTAAATACTTCAAAGTAATAACCATTATGACCCTTCTAATATAAAATGGGCATTTAAACTAAGAAGACAAATCACAGATTTATATGTGTACCAACTTTATTACTATTTTTTATGAAGAATATAAGAACCAACAGACAAAACGAATTACTGGATTCTACTTTAGGTTTCATAAGTTTTGTAAAATGATCCAACACTGTGCATTATTAGATTGTATCAAATGCGCCATTTAGTCGATTTGTATTACTTGTATAATGAATTGCAGGCATATTATCAGGTTTCTAAGAGCACCAGTGCATGTGCAATGGTAGAGACAGTGGTCTACCATTTGAACTCTTTATTATTGATTTTATCGGAACGAATTTGAAGAGAGAGGAGAGGTTGCTTTAGGGAGATGATAGGATTGGACATTGTGAGGCTATATATGGTTAGGAGCCCTAATCAAACCTATCTACGGAGCCTGAGGAAGCCCAAACGAGGGCGAAATGCTTAGCTCAAGACCCTAAAGCTTTTTGGACGTTTACGGCCACCGTTGGGAGCAGGAAGCAGGAACACAGCACAACGCCTGGACGTGGGCAAAGTTAGCTGAGAGCCTGACAACCTGCGAAAGTTCCCTTAGGACTGGCCTTTTCTTTTGCATCTTGGCACCTATGTCTTATAAACTGAGTGCTTTTTAGACTGTGTATGTTTTATTTTTATTAAAGTTTAAGTTGGTACACGCCATTTTTAGAGTCATTTTTGGCTATCTTAGCACACAGAACATTTACCCTTGGCAGCAGTGTTGGACTTTAAAGAAGGAGTTTCAACGATACCTAACCACAGTGTGAGCTCACACGTGGCCGTGTGAGTATCTTTGTTTTAACTTTGTTATATTCCTTTCCCTTTCCCCCACTAATGGTATATTATGTGGATGATTAGAGCTCTATATATGAACTCTCACATGTGAGGAGGATAAAGATACCCCCTCCAGGAACACACTCACACTTGCCCGTGTGAGTGTTTGCAGTATTTTCTGCATTTATTGTTTACAAC
The DNA here is from genome assembly GCA_036426205.1 of Ascaphus truei. Taxonomy (NCBI): domain Eukaryota; kingdom Metazoa; phylum Chordata; class Amphibia; order Anura; family Ascaphidae; genus Ascaphus; species Ascaphus truei. The sequence continues at coordinate 177,438 of WSYH01000183.1, forward strand.
CATCTGAATAGGGTTTGTTATATCTTACCAATATTTGTCCCTCAATCTCAATCTATTTCTTGCTCCGAGGGTGACACCATGATTGAAACTCGTTGAGAGACCGAAGAGATGTTTATTTGGATGAAAGCAGAAGAACCACCATAGAAAGAAGAAGAAAAAAGAAGGAAGAAAGAGATGGAAGACGGAGGAGAGGAAAAAGGAAAGAGATGGAAGACGGAGGAGAGGAAAAAGACCCTTACGTGACAGCATTTACACAAGGCCGTGTAAGTGTTTATAATATTTTACACACCACCACCCCTGCTCCTATTCAGGAACATTTGATTTATTTACATTTAATCTATATATTCCTATCACCTCTCAAACCTGTGCTCCCCCTTTCCCTCTTTGCTTTTCTGTAAACACATTGATACAAGAATTTATTCCTCGGTAGAAATTATCTCCCTATGAGACACTTATGGGATGACTTATGACTATCAGTAGTTCAAAGGAACAAATTAAGGACCATCTATTGGTAATAAAACAATTAATAAGTATTGTATGCCACTAATATATTTTTTGAGACTCTCTAGGCATAAGGTATGAAAGAAGTGCACCTACGCGAGATGGAGTTAAAGGTCAAGTAGTTCCTAAACAAGCATGCTCTTCATCCCAGATGAAAAGGCCCATACTTTCCATTAATACCGCAATTAAAGTGTCAGAGATTCCTGCATCCACGTGGCTCACATTAAACTCATTCCAGCTCCACCAAAGACCAAAGTCATCTAAAGCACAGCTGCATCAAGTTAACGTTTTGACGAGACATAAACTTTGACCGTTAACCAACGAGGAAAATAAGATACCAGGCAGAGGCCTGATCTTATCAGGAACATTTCATTTTTTCAAAGACTCAGAACATTAAATTTTTTCAAAGACTCAATATTTTTATTCTTTTATAGTGTGTATAAGTTAGAATTTTAAGATGTATGCACCATTGGGTCTGCGAAGGTGTAACCCACAGAGATGACAGGATTGTCATGATGATGCTCTGCAGAGTTTTGTCAGCAATACTCATCTGCCTGTGTTCCTTATACATCGCAGATATCTATCACCATGGTCAAGGTAACACTACACTAATTCTCAGTAATAGAATGTTGGGCTAATTCTCAAAATATATGATGGTAGAGATAGATGCCATTTTCTTTAGCTAGCAGCAGAAAGGTCACTTGCCTAAAATAAGGTTTTTAGCATTTTTTGTATCAATTTTTACACACTAGCAACACCAATCATTTATGGGTCATATACCTCCAACAACCAGAAACAAGAGAAAAACACCAAATATTTCAGGGCTGAAAAGTAGTTTATGGAAAGAACAATTCTGGGTTAGTTTAGTTCCAAATGTAGGAGTTGGGTTACTATATCACAGGCTTAATACATTAACAGATGTGTTAGATGATGTCCTCAATCACACCACTGCAGCTATTGCATCACTAAACCAAGAACAGGTTCAGATCAGGCTTATGGCCTTACAAAACAGAATGGCTTTAGATTACATTTTAGCATCTAAAGGAGGTGTACAGTATGTGCCCTAATTAAAGAACAATGTTGTGTTTTCATCCAAGACCAGAGTGGCAAGGTACAGCATGAGTTAGACAAGATAGAAGAAATTCAAGAAAGACTTAGGAAGAAAAGTGACACAGACTGGGACCCTTTGGGGCTGGGTGGATTGGTAGGATCATTAGGAGCGAAATTTTTGAATGCGGCATGTGTGTGCTTGTGATACTCGTTGTCATCTATGTTAATTTCATTTGTCAAAGGCATGATCCACAAATGTGCTACCCCCTCTGCAGACATTGTTTGCAGAACAAATTTACAGCAGTACCTTGAAGAAAGAAGATACCAAGTACAGTGTTCTAACTCTGGAAAAGAATTTGGCCGCAACGACATACGAGACTATGACTACATTTGGCAGGCAACCTCGTGCATTGTCCTATACCCTCAAGCAGCATTATGAGATGATGGAGCACCCCTGTGCCTCCCAACGTGTTTCTGGACTAAAATCATGCTAATAATTCTCAAACAACAATGTTTTAAAGAATCAGAGGAGGGACTGACGAAGTTGAGAGATTAGGGGGTCTGACGTAACAGCATTAGGGTCAAAGCAGCCATTTTTTTTGATTATTTTAGTCCGCCATCTTGTCTTTGTGAGTTTTAATGTGGAACCCAGTGACTTGGAACGGCGCTAAAACAACAAATATTATATTGAAAAAATATATATATTATAATGGAGTTATAAAGGTGTAGCTGAAATATTCTCAACCTTCACGGGGAATATGCACTGATTCCCTTACAAGTAGTTAGGACCCAGGACAGGAAGGGAGCGATGTCGTCAGGAACACCCAGAATGAAAAAACATATAAAAAATCATAGTGCAGTAAGTTAATAAAAATGTGGTCTGCAATGAAAAAACTTGGCTCTTATAGATGGCCTACTTACAACGAGTAAGACAAAAAACAGCAAGTGGCATAGAGGTGGTTCTTGGGGACTCCAACTCGCAGTGACAGGTTGAGTTTTAATGACATCTTTCTATGTGAAGAAATCTGTGTGAAAGAGAGAATGGAATGTTTTCTCTCCTAGCTGACTTTATTGATCTTTCCTTATCCAATCAGCTTCCAAATGAAAGTGTAAGCAGGCCAGATGTTATGAGAAGCCTGTAAGATAAGCTCAGTTTCTCATACAATGTGCCAAGTGGCAGAACTGTCATCCCATTTAACCCCATAATGATTTTTAGCTTATATATACAGTTATTCCGTATTATGTATTACAAAATGACATCAGCTTTAGTATTGTTATGTATTGCTGATTTATCCTTATCAAGCTTCCTAAGGCGCTACTCCAATTTGTTATATATATATATATATATATATATGTAGCCAGGTCCCCCCCTCGCGCACTCACCCCCTCCTTCCCCGTTGCGAGCGCGCGGTGTGTGTTGCGGCCGGTTGCTATGACGCGATCGGGCCGGTTGCTATGGCGCGGTCGGGCGGTTGCCAGGGACACGATCGGGCCGGTTGCCGAGGCCGCGATCGCGTTGCTGGGGTCCCCGGCGGCCGGTGAGCAGGGCGCCGCCATGTTAGGGCTGTTGCGCATGCGCAGTGACCCAGACAGCGCGGGAAGGCCCCAGATAGCTCGCGCATGCGCGAGAGGAGTCTGCCAGCCCCCAGGGTGCATAGGGGCAGAGCCACATGACTCCAGGGAGCCAATAGGGCTGAGGGATTGCCTGGGAATAGAGTGGATACATTTTCGCGGGCTTGGAGCTGCGTGGGCAGTCAGGATCCGGACCAGCTAGGGGTAAGAGGTGGATGCAGGGGTCAGTGACCCTCTGCATTAGGCCAGCAGCCCCCAAGGTCCCAGTTAGGTCCTGAGCCACCTAGTAGTTTGTGGAGCTTAGGGACAGGCCCTAGATAGGGACACTGCCCCATTATTTGGTTGCTTAGTCAGGGACACAGTGCTGAAGCCGTGCGGCCCTGCGAGGTGGGTTCTGGGCTCAGAACACCACCTACAACCCTGGGACTAAGGTGATATTATCCGCGCTGGAGTTCACCCAACGCGGTGTGGAGGACAACGTCGGATCGGGCGGATCTCCAGTGATATCGCGTACCCGTGGCTGGAGCCCCGGGCAGGTAACCTACCATTCACGTGCACCAACAAGGCCTAATCACCAGACATAGTGGCTGCGCAGTCACACATATATACAGACATTGGTGTTTGACATTTGGGAGTGCGAGACATTTGGGTGGGGGTTACTGGACACAGGGTGGGGTCACTCTGTGGGAGGTTAGCGTCCGCCGTGACGCCTAGAGGTTGTAGCGTCCGCCGTGGCGCAGAGTGGTTAGCGTCCGCCATGGCGCAGAGTGGTTAGCGTCCGCCGTGGCGCATAGTGGTTAGCGTCCTGTGTGACGCCACATGTGGCTCCTCTAGAGAGGAGTCATGGTTATGTTGATGTGTGATAATATATATGTTGCTATGCAGTAAAGCCAGTCCTGTTTTATATTTGCTCGCTTTGTGTGGTTGTTTCCTGTGAGGGTCTCCTCCCACTCCGTTGGGATCCCTCCCAGGTGGAGGCGTTGCACCTAGAGATGTATGATATGTATGTACCCCAGGTTCCCCAAGCGGAGGCTTAGGCTCCTGAGAGCCACACAGGTTGCACAGCAGGTAGTAGCGGTTGTATTCATAGGGAATACCCGTTACATACATATATATATATATATATACATACAAAGATATAAACATAGTTATGAAAACAGTAGTGGCTAAAGTGTTGGTTGCTTGATATATAGCAAAATTAAACTGGTAAATAGATTTGTATACAGTATGTAGCGACTACAACAATATATACTGCTTGTGGTAAAAGGAAAAGCCTGTAGTAGGTATTTTAACATCTGTGGCCTTAACAATAGGGAACCTGTAAATATAAGAAAAACCCTGAAATCCTGAGCAGGAGATTTCCTTTTAAAATAGACAAATGATTTTGCATAGGACTCCACACTAATTTCTTGTAATATAATTTCTTTGCGAAGTGCCGAGCACACGGCCAGCTTTATATGTTTAAAGACACTCGGCATTAATTAATTTAACTAAAAAGTAATTCTCAAAGCTCTTTTTTTTTCTTTTCGGGCACAAAGCCAACGAGCTTCTGGGCGTTTCGCCAAAAACCTTGAGCGGTACAGACGGTTTCACCGTCTTCTACATATTAATTGCTGGATTGTAACATTAGTTTAATGTTAAAAAAGAAGCTTTCTCCACAGCCCTAAAAACGAAAACATTTTATGGCCTCTCAAAAATAAAATAACGGGTCTTTTATACCAATAGGTCACATTACTTTATAAACACAAAATCTAGCCTAACAAGAGCATGCTACATTCTTCCACTCATTCCTTTGAATGCTTTCTTAAAGAAATCTCATATTCCCACAAACTTCCCTCACTACAAATTTATGTTATCCTGTTTCAACTTTGCCCTCTCTCAAGCCAAACAAAACTATTTCTCTCCATTAATCAATCTCTTCAAACATGCGACAGTTATACCATGATTCAAAAACCGCAAGCTTGACCCTACCTGTCTTGTATTCTCTCGCTTGCTCCATTTTCTCAACACCCATTCTCTCCTTGACCCTCTACAATTTATCCTAAACGCTGCTGCCAGAATCACTCTACTCTTTAAACTCGGACTTTAAAGTGATAGTGAGTTTCAGAGTTTCAAGACACAACTATCCACACACCTCTCAGAGCTTTGTACCCCACATCGTGTCCACAGCAACCCCAAAGCCCCACACCCAACCTCCCTGGTATGTGAGATGGCGCTGCCCACAATGTGATTGTATTTGTTGGTGCACTTAGCTACGATACCTGCCAGGTGCGCCAGCACCTGGGCCCGCTGATCTCTTTGCAAAGGATCCGCCGATCCCGCGAGGAAACCGCCTCCGCGTGGGGTGGTGTCCCGCCGGACGCTCCCACCATGAAGACAGTCTCTTTCCTGAAGAGGTCTGTTCCCTGACCAAACTTGCCATGTCACGTTGCACACAGCTGTGTCCCTGACTATACTGGAATACACCTGACTGCTAAGGGGATCCGTTCCCTAGCTAGGGCATGTCCCTGTAGCAGTTCCAACCTTTCAATGACTGGGGCCTAGGGCATTACAGGCCTCGTGCACTGGGTCCCTGACCCCTGCACACACAACCTCCCCTGACTGTATCCCAGCTCCATCTCCTCGCACACAACAATGTATCTATTCCCTGCTGCAGAGAATCCTAGAGCCCTACTGGCTGTAATGAGTCACCTGTGCTCCAGCACCAGGGGCTGCTGGGAGTTGTAGTCCCTTGGGAAGCTCTTTGCTATGGGGCCATGTGCGCGATCTATACTGCGCATGTCTGAAGCTGTTATGGCCGCCGCTACTCTTAACTTGGCATGCGCAACTTCCAAGAGCTCCTGCACACTTGGAATGGCCACCGCTACCCTTGCCAACCTCTGCGCATTGCACTGCGCAGGCGCGAACTCCCACGCCAACCTCAACATGGCCACCGCAACTGCTCTGCGCATGCGCGACCCTCCGCACATGCGCTGTCACATTAAACATGGTGGCGTCCTGACACAGCTCGCCCCCGCAGCGCCCCCCGCGAAGCTGGAGGTAAGGGGGAAGAGGGTCCGGGGGGGGGGGGGCCCTGGCTTGACTTACAAGACACACTATACAAACTAATGACAATAGATAGACTGGAGACACGCATAGACAGGAACAGAACAATGGGGGACTTCCGTCAGAGGTGGGATTGGTTCCTAGAGGACAGAGACATGAAGACAAAGGACGGTACAGGATAAAAGCACTAGATAGGGGACGGAAAGAAGAAAGAGTGAAAATACCAACACTGCAAGTTGCGTTAGAGTTCAACGTTAAAATAGATAAGATTTGAGTTTGAAAAATATTGTAAACTTTGTATATAAACTTTGGGTGATACACTGTGATTGTAATTGGAAAAGTCAAAGATGATCGCCTGTATGCTGAAACCTAATAAAAAAAGATTTGTGGAAAAAAATAATAATCATAGCCTTGACTCCTGTTATTATTGACAAAGTTGAGACATTAAGGGGGTCTGACGTAACAGCATTAGGATCTAAGAAGCCATTTTGTTTGACTATTTTAGTTCGCCATCTTGTCTTGTCTTTGTAAGTTTTTATGTCATCTTTCTATGTGAAGAAATCTGTGTGAAAGAGAGAATGGAAGGTTTTCGCTCCTAGCTGATTTTATTGATCTTTCCTCATCCAATCAGTTTCATATGAAAGTGTAAACAGGCCAGAAGTTATGAGAAGCCTTGTTAGAAGTCTAAGATAAGCTCAGATTCTTACAGTGAAACTGTTTCTCACACAATGTGCCAGGTGGCTGAACAGACACATCACATTTAACCCCATAATGATTTTTAGCTTACATACAGTTATACAATATTATTATGTATTACAAAATGACATCAGCTTTAGTATTGTTATGTATTACAAAATGAGGTAATATTTAGTGACGTGCAAGCCCCCCCATAAAGGGTGTAGCTTTAGTTTTTAGGGTATAAATATATGGCACACCGTGTTATCTGGGGGAGAGCTTTGTGTTTTGAAGCTGTCTCCGCTGTGTGCACCTGAAATAAACTCATTTGATAACTGAATCTTTGTTGTAACATTTTTACAGCTTTAACATTATTTAATTACTTATTCTATCTTTAATCTGCTATAGATAATTATTATATATGATTTACAATTGAAACTGGACCATAATAACTTACATCAGTGGAGTGAGACTAAAATAAAGTAAATGTGGATATGTATCAAGCTGTTAAATAATAGTAACAGTTCATGAATATAAACTTTGTGCATTGATAGCACTCCATACGTGTGACCAGAAACGGACTAAGGCTGCGTCCAGCGCGCCTTCTTGCGTGCTGAGGCGCGCGGAGGCTGAGGGAAAGCGGTTGCTTTCCCAGGCCTTGGTCCGCACGCCGTCCGGGGGCGTGTCGGGGGGCGGGACAGTGACGTCACGGAGCTGGTTCGCTCTCATTGGGCCCTGAGCTCCGGCGAGCGCCAAATCTAAATTTTGCATAAGACCTGCGCTTCCGCACGCTTGCGGAAGTGTGCGCGAGCCCCTACTAAAGCCGCTCTCATTGCGGCTGTAGGGGCTCACTGGTAAGCACCAGCGCGCGTCAGCACGGCTCAGCACGCCTCAGCACGCCTCAGCACGCCTCAGCACGGGTCAGCGCTCCTCAGCACGCCTCAGCACGCCTCAGCACGCCTCAGCACGGCTCAGCGCGCCTCAGCACGCCTCAGCACGCCTCAGCACGGGTCAGCGCTCCTCAGCACGCCTCAGCACGCCTCAGCACGCCTCAGCACGGGTCAGCGCTCCTCAGCACGGCTCAGCACGCCTCAGCACGGGTCAGCACGCCTCAGCACGGGTCAGCGCTCCTCAGCACGGGTCAGCGCTCCTCAGCACGCCTCAGCGCGCCTCAGCACGGGTCAGTGCTCCTCAGCACGCCTCAGCGCGCCTCAGCACGCCTCAGCACGCCTCAGCGCGCCTCAGCACGGGGCGCTGACCATGCCCGAGGCCTAACCCTTGCAAACCTTGTGCAGTGTTAAATGTTAAACCCTGTTTGTAGTAACCGGAATTACCACGCGAGGTCGCTCGAGTAGAGGAGATATACATCATTTGACAATGTTTCATGGATACCGGTTACATTGTAACACAATATGTTTGGATGTTAAATATGAAACCAACAATAATACAAATTTATACAAATGACCCAGAAAATCTAAATGCGACATGAGAAAGGAACCTGAATCGCACAGGATCAGAGAATAATATTAGTAACAGAATTGCAGTAAGTACCAAGGAAACTCTAACGCTCAGGCTGCGCTTATAGTGCCGGCGACGCGACGTCAGGCTGCGCTTATAGTGCCGGCGACGCGACGTCAGGCTGCGCTTATAGTGCCGGCGACGCGACGTCAGGCTGCGGTTATAGTGCCGGCGACGCGACGTCAGGCTGCGCTTATAGCTCTGTCCGTTTGCCCTCTCCTCTGTCCGTTTGCCCTCTCCTCTGTCCGTTTGCCCCCTCCTCTGTCCATTTGCCCCCCTCTGTCCGTTTGCCCTCTCCTCTGTCCGTTTGCCCTCTCCTCTGTCTGTTTGCCCCCCCTCTGTCCATTTGCCCCCCTATGTCCATTTGCCCCCCTCTGTCCATTTGCCCCCTCTGTCCGTTTCCCCCACCCCCTCTGTCCATTTGCCCCCCTCTCAGTCCGTTTGCCCCCCTCTGTCCATTTGCCCCCCCTCTGTCCATTTGCCCCCCCTCTGTCCATTTGCCCCCTCTCAGTCCCTTTGCCCCCTCTCAGTCCGTTTGCCCCCCGCTCAGTCCGTTTGCCCCCCGCTCAGTCCGTTTGCCCCCTCGTCCATGTCCGTTTGCCCCCCCTCTCAGTTTGTTTGCCATCACCCTCTCATGTCCATTTGTTGTTGCCCCACCCCCCCTTTCCACTTCTCTCTGCTGAATTCAGTGTTTGTGTTGTGTGTGTGACAGGAGAGTAAAACACGCCCTCTCACTTCCCATTTGTCAGAGCAGGGTCATGCGACCCTGCTCTCAGCACTAAAGTATCTCGCCCTCGTCTCCCCAAGCACAACGCTTGGGAGAGCGTGTGCACGCGCATGAGCGCGCGAGCACAGCAGGAGAGGGGATGTGCTGATCCACATTGAAGAAGGTAAGCGCGCCAAGCGCATAGCAAGCTCCACGCCAGCGGGGACTCAGCCTAAGATAGATATAGTTGTATAATCCATTTTATAGCTTTAATAGGGCACATGTAGCAGAAAAAAATTAACTACATAGCTCGCAGTCTTGAGAATATTATAGATGGAAAATCTGGGCAACAATCCCAAACTTGATAATCGAAGACGTGATAACACTAGTGAATGATTCACATACTGTATTTATGTGCTTGAAAAAGACATCTCAATAATAATCAAAACTCCAACCATGGAGACACTGGGATAGGAATCCTCTGCAAATACAGATAAGCAATAAATGGGACTCTGCAATGTTAAAAGACTGTTTGTTTGCATATGATAGTATATGTTTTGGGCTGGGAACTAGTTTAGCTGGCCAGCGTCATTAGAAAGGGTCAAAGCAAAGTTTAATTTGTTTCCCTAACGGGAATAGGTCTTTATTTTATTATTTATTTTGGCCTTAAAGGGACAGGGTCTCTATTGTTTAATTATCTTCTGGTTAATAAACCAATCCGGTTAAGCTTAACCCTCTGTCTAACGTCTTACTGACCTCACCTACAGGCCGCTCCGTCAAACAGACATTGAATGAAACAGAAGAGTTTGGTCAGTATTGTGGTCAAATCCCAAATAACTAATGTCTCCAGTGAATAAATGTAAATCTTACACAAGATAGTAGTATACAACAAAAAACAAAAATGCCCAAAGCTACTTCCATTGTGACAAAAATACACAGTGCAATACCTATATATCTCTTCTAAAAAGGGTCATTTAGTTTAACCCTTTGGCCAAAGCATCTTAAGCCTGCTGTCACTTACTGTATAAAGCATGACCGAAGCTGGTCCTTACACTCACCTAGGTTAAAATTCTTATTTACCTGTATAATTACAGGAAGAATGATCACATTGGATCTGTCGTAACATGGCAAAAGGAAACTGACCTGCCAGCTTTGAAAGTGGAGTGGGGCAAGCTTAAAACTTGGGGGGGAGGGGCCACTACCCTCCCATAAGCAAGTGAGACCAGCTGCACACAATTAACAAAACACATAGATTCCCAACAAGTTCTGAGAAACCTCAACCATTACTACAATATATATAACTATGATGGCTTAATCCCTAAGTTTTCGGTAGCCCCTACATTTTACTTATTGCCAAAAATTCACAAACACGCCTCTCGCCCGCCAGGTAGACCCATAGTTTCAGGCACAGAGGGGTTGTGTGAGCCTGCCTGTCTGTTCATTGACTAATTTCTGTGCCTCGCTGTGATTAATTTACCGTCCAATCTGAGGGACACGATGAAGGTCTTGTCCAGGGTCAACTACATCACGGTCGATGTGCACACCATCCTGGTGACTTCTGATGAGAAATCCCTGTACACTAGCATTCCCCATCATGATGGCCTCAGAGCTTCAAAATTGTATTTATTTATGCAGGATATTTCAGTTGATTTGGTTAATTTTATTATGGAGTTATTACAATTTATTTTGACACATAATTATTTTATCTTTAAAAACAAATATTATTTGCAGGTTAGAGGCACAGCAATGGGGCGGCTTGCGCTCCCTCCTATGCTAACCTGTTCTTGGGCTGGTGGGAGAGGGAGGTTGTGTTTTCGGACAATAATCGTCATCTTAGTGATTTGGGTTGTTGTGGTTGAGATACATAGATGATAGCCTGGTAGTTTGGCATGGCACCAGAGATACATTTGCAGATTTCATCGATGTGCTCAACCACAACGAACTCAAAATTAAACTCACATCTGTTGACTTTTTAGATATTAAAATCAATGTGGATGAGGCTGAAATGATCCAAATGGATATCTTTCGCAAAACAACAGCTACCAATTCCGTTCTTCACGCCTCTATCTCTCATCCCAAACACCAAGTAATGGGCATTCCACGTAGTGAGTTCCTTAGGCTCAAACGAAATTCTTCATATTCGGATACTTTTGAAGATCGAGCCAAGGAACTCAAATAATGGTTTCTTAGACGTTCTGACAAAAAGGACTGGTTGCAGAAATCTGGGTCTCAAGGTGACCATTCTAGTAGTCAGAGGTCACAAGTGATGGCTGGGGATGCCCAGAGGGAGGGGGATATGGGCCCTGGATATTTACCAGACCTATACCTCCCTGATTTTCACCAGAGGCAAAGGGAAGACCCAGTCCTTGCTAGACAGTATGATAAGGTGGTAAAAATTGATGAGCAGATTTTGAATGCACAGGGGGTGATAGTATTCCCCCATTTTGAATTATCAAATGATATCCTGTATAGGGTGAATAGGCAGACACAAACAGGGGAGGTCACCAGACAGATATTGGTTCCCAAGGCGTTTGTTAAATCTGTGTTCACTCTAGCCCATACTGTCCCTTGGGGTGGTCACCTGGGCAGGGATAAAACATTGGACCGTATTTCGTCCCGATTCTATTGGCCAGGGCTGCATAGTTATATTGCTAAGTTATGTGCGGCATGTCCGGTTCCTCTACCCTTGGTGTCAGTTCCCTTTGAGAGAATTGGGGTAGACTTTGTAGACCTCTAGATCCTTCTGCGAAAGGACACAGGTTTATTCTTGTAATAGTTGACTATGCAACAAAAACAAAGGAAAACCGGCGCCTTATAAGTCCAAAGTGGTGAATATAGAAGTCCAATGGATGAGAAATGATGTCCCAATATTTTACCTTTCAGATCATGAATAATCAGGTGGTCTAATATGGCTCCCGCCGTGCGTTCGTAGAATATGTGGAAAAAACACAAACAGTATTATGGTGCAGTATGCCAATGATAGTTTACAAGCTGACATGTGAGCCCAAGACAAAACACAACATGCAGGACAAGACACTGAGGACAAACAAGACTAACAATACAAACACTAGCAAGGCTTATTACGAATAAAAGCTAATTTAATAAATAAAACAACATGAATGAAGAATTTCGGATGACTGAGAGATCGCCAGGTCCGGATGTAGTAAAATCAGGACCCTACTCACAAGATTTCAAATGTAAGAAGGCAATAGAGGTCGATGCTGGACTGGAACAGTTTGTCCTGCTGTTTTTGCTGCGGAGCGTTGCTGGTGAACCTTCCTGTAGTTCCCTGCGTTGTTTTGAGTAGGGTCCTGATTTTACTACATCCGGACCTGGCGATCTCTCAGTCATCCGAAACTCTTCATTTATGTTGTTTTATATATTAAATTAGCTTTTATTCGTAATAAGCCTTGCTAGTGTTTGTATTGTTAGTCTTGTTTGTCCTCAGTGTCTTGATCTGAAAGGTCAAATATCGGCACTGGAGGTGGAAGGGAAGGAGAAGCGGAGGAGCCAGGTAAGGCAAGGGCTGGGGTGATGGAGGCACGCCGAGGAGCACGCTCCTCACGTAGAGTAACGAGCGATCGGGAACATGCGCGCACAGTGCGGGAGACGCGCTCGTGACACGAACGCATGGCAGGGTGCCCAGACCACGCCGCAGAGGAACGGCTGAGAGAGGAGGATGGGAAAGAGTGAGGACTTAGGGAAGAGGGATAGCTAGGTGTCGTGGGACCTGGGGTGACAGGGACACGCTGGGAAGCGCGAGTCCCTCAATCCGTTACAGTTTCCCGCACTTGAGGATCGGACTCTGGACGATCCTCCCAAGGTCTGAGGGAACTTCCGACGGAACTGCCTGTGAAGCGTTGGGGCATGAATGTGGTGAGACGGTATCCAGGAGCGTTCCTCCGGACCATATCATTTCCAATGAACAAGGAACTGAAGTCTGCTCCTCGACCAACGAGAATCAAGTATGGACTGGACTTCGAATTCTTGTTGTCCTTGAATGACAACAGGATTGGGTCTCTGAGGACGGTCTGAAAAATGAGCATTTTGGATTACCGGTTTAAGTAGGGACACATGGAACACCGAGGGGATCCTCATGGTAGGAGGAAGTGCAAGTCGGTATGCGACCGGGTTGATCCAGTCGAGGACCTTGAAAGGGCTGAAGAATCTCGGGGCAAGTTTCTGGGAGGGAGTCTTGAGTCTGATATTCTTAGAGGATAGCCAAACTCTGTCCCCAGTTTTGAATACTGGTCCCACTTGACTTCGCCGATCTGCTTGCGTCTTTTGTCTTTGAACAGAACCTTGCAAGGTTTTTAGGATCTTTCTCCAAGAGTTTTGAAGGCTGGAAATGTGAGAATCCACTGCAGGAACACCAGAGGGGGGGGGGGGGGGGAGGAGAGGGGAAGACTGCTGGGATGGAATCAAAAATTAATGAAAAAAGGTGACTCTTGCGTAGACTCGTTTTTTTTTCCCCAATGTTTTTATTAGGCAGTTAGGTATTACAGTTTACAAGACAGTTAACATAGCCTAACATTTTTTCAAAGCAACATTTTGGGGGGGGAAAGAGTGGCAACCGCAGTTGTCAGGAGGAAAAGGGGGAGGATGGTGTCTTCAGAGAGTGAAGCGAGGGGGGGGGGTGGGTGTGGGAGAGGGAGAGAAGGGGAGGGAGTAAGACAAGGAGGGTAGCCCATTTGACTAGTGAGTGATTCTCTGTTTGGGGTCGTCTCTGACTCCCGTATGGGGGGAGGATAGGCCTCTATCTTGTTGGGTTTGGTTGACGATCTCTGGTGAGGAGGAACCAAGGTTCCCAGATATCTTTGTAGGCGGGGATTTTTTGCCTAACAGTGGCGGTAAGCCTTTCCATGATCATTACCTCGTTAATTCGTTTTTTAATCGTGCTCAGTGCCGGCGCTGTTGTTTTCCTCCAGGAGGCCGCAACACAGCATCTCGCCGCGGTAAGAATGAAGGATATTAATTTCCTGGTGGGCCGGACTATGTTCGGCATAGGTGCAGCCAGCAGGTAGGTCAGTGGTTCAATAGGAACTTCTAGGTCAGTGACCTCTTTTATCAGAATTTGGACTTTGGCCCAGTATTTCACAATTTTTGGACAGGTTCACCAGATGTGGACCATGTCCCCTCTATTACCACAGCCTCTCCAACATTGGTCTGAAGCCAGAGGGTAGATCTGGTTTAATCGTTCTGGGGTAAGATACCAGCCGAACATGATCTTGTAAATATTTTCTTTAATTGTAGTGTATAGGGAAGTTTCTGAGGCTGCCTGCCAGATTTCTTCCCAAGTCTCTCTTTCTATATTAATATTCAGGTCAGCTGACCATCTGAGCATGTAATCATGCTGTGTGGGGGTCGTTGTGTGCATTAGTACGTTATATATATCCGAGATTAGACCCTTCTGGTAGGTCTTGGCCTCACACAGGTTTTCGAACGTAGTGAGAGTGGGGTATTCTGGAAGAGGGCAGGTAGTTCATACAAAGTTTCTACTTTGGAGGTATTTGAAGGTGTCCAATTCTTTGATTTTAAATTTGGTCCTCAGTTCTTGGTAGCTCAGGAGCTTCCCTAGGCTCAGTAGATCGACAATCGCCTCTATACCCCGTGTGTTAAAGTGGGCGAACAGTTTAGATCCACATCCCGGGGGGAATTTGGGGTTATTGACGAGTGGGGTGAGTTGAGAGCTTGTGGAGGAGAGGTTATATTTATGTTTGCATCTTGACCAGATGTCCCACGTAAAGCGTGAGGTCTGTAGTTTAAGATTGTGTAAGTGACCATCTCCTCTGTCCAGGCTCCAGAGGCAGGCTTGCAGAGAAGGCAATTTGGCACATTGAGTCTCCATTTTTACCCAGCAACAGCGGGTCGGGTCTGAGTTCCACATTAGCACCTGCTTGAGCTGTGCAGCTAGGTAGTATTTATAAAGATCAGGTACCCCCATCCCTCTTCTGGATCTAGTGGTCATCAGGACCGATCTGGCGACTCTGGGTCTCTTACCCTGCCAAATGAAGTGGAGTAATCTATTCTGTATATATTTTAGATCAGCGGCCGGAACCTGGATTGGGAGTGTCTGAAAAAAGTACAATATTCTTGGGAGTATATTCATCTTGGTAGAGATCATCCTCCCGATCCATGAGATAACCTTCCCACCGATCTAGATCTTTTTTGATCTGGTCCCACAGTTTCGGGTAGTTATCCCGGTATAGGTCCCGATAGTGCCTAGATACATTAATTCCCAGATATTTAATGCATGAGGGACACCATCGATAGCTAAAATTTAGTTTAAGGAGCTTGACTACGGGGTCAGGGAGATTAAGATTTAGGGCCTCTGATTTGTCGCTGTTGATTTTATAACCTGATACCTTCCCAAATTCCGTCAGTTCCATCTGGAGGTTGGGGAGGGAAGTTAGGGGCTTGGTCAAGGTCAGGATGATGTCATCAGCGAATAGGGAAATTTTGTAGTGTTCGTTAGCAATGGGGATACCTTGGATGTTCGTGTTTTGTCTTATTCTAGTCGCCAGTGGTTCAATCGTGAGAGCAAAGAGGAGAGGGGAGAGGGGGCACCCCTGTCGGGTTCCATTTTTAATGTGGATTCGTTCGGGTCCACCTCCTGTTAGTCTTACTGAGGCAGACGGATTTTGATAAAGCGCTTGGACCCCTGTCAGGAATGAGTCTCTGAACCCAAATTTTTCCAATGTTTTGTCTAGAAATAGCCAGTCAATTCTGTCAAATGCCTTCTCTGCGTCGAGGCTTAATAACATTGCTTTTGAATCTGAGAGGTGGGCATGGTCAACTAAATTAATGATTTTACGGGTGTTGTCTGAGGCCTGGCGGCCCAGGACAAACCGACCTGATCTATGTGTACTAGTCTCGGTAGGATTGGGTTAAGTCTGTTGACCAGTATTTTGTACTTGGTGTACCAACCTGTGTATATTGTGTGATTAAGACTACTATCACACATACCACTACCCGGAACGTGTATATATTCAGCCACTAGTAGCTGTGTCTGTGTTTGAACACTACACTCACAGATTCCAATAGGGTTTTGATACCACCAAGCTGTAACCCGCACATATCATCAGGGATATTAGCTTACACTCCAACGTGAGACCTGGCACATATATTTTACTTTCGCTGCGCTTTTTTGGCTCACATGAGTCTCACTTATTTTGGTATTTAGCGTCTGTATTTTAACCTTGAGTCAAGACTCTAATAAAGTGTTTTAACGTGCACAATTCACTCATCACTATACACACCCTTATTCCTGTCCCCTGTATAAATGTGCATCTGCAGAGTGCTCTCCATTGGGGTTCTATTCTACCCACAGTATCGTATCTCAGAAAGGAGATGAACCTTGGGGGGGTATGATGGGGGGAAAAAAAGGGGGGGGGGGGCGAGGAGGGGGGTCAGTGGGGGGGGGGGGGAGGAGTAGTTTCGCATATCCTTCCCTTTTAGTGTTCTTTTGGGACAGCAGAAAGCATATAAAGCATATAAGATCTACAATACAATACATATCACAATCCGGTTAGACATTTGCAGCATCCACGAGAGGCTATAGAATCTAGGCACCTGTTAGAGTGAGAGTGGTATGTGTTACCTTAGGGAGCTTTTTCTCTTTGGCAGTGATGGGGGGGAAGGGGGGGTGTATGAGTTAGCTAAGGGTTAGGGTCAGCATGTGGTGGCTGGCCTTATATGGACCGCCTGTATCCCGTAGTGATCAGTGTTGGTACGGCGCCGCTTTCCTAGCTTATAGTGTGGGGATGTAATAAGAGACCATACATCTCTCTTTTTGTATGTACACTGGCGACACACTTTATTCGAGCTCGGCTAGTCCCACGAATTCGGGTATACCCGGGTGTATTGAGGTTTGTGACTGTTTTCTGCCCAAGTGCATTGAGGTATTTTCCAGGCAGGGATTGAAGCATTTTATTCCCGCTGGCTGCAATACTGCACAGTATATATATATATATACTGCATTACAATTCATGAATTTATGCCATCTGGTAGACACGCGAAGCATTGCAGCCTATTAAATCCTAATTATTATCATTTAACAGATCAGCCGCCCGTCAGCCAGGCATGAACCCAGGCTGGGAAGGCAAACGCAACGGGGCTTGTCAGAGGTGAGGAGCGTCGCATTCCAGGTATCTGCCAGGTACATACTGGGTATTTGCTCGAATAAAGTGTGTCAGTGCAGTATTGAGCAATATTGTTGTGGGGGTATTTTTCTTTTTTTGCGGGTGGGGGGGGTTGGTAAAAGGAGGAATGGGGGAGGTGGGGAGGTGGAGGCCTCGGGGGTAGGGGGGGAGATCGGGGGTGGGATCTGGGGGGGACAGGAGTGAGTTTAGCTCTATTCCACAGTTCACGTACAGGGTGTGCAGAGTGCAATCAATTAGTCATTAGGAGTTCACAAAGTTTTGAAGCTTCCATCCCCCCACTGCTCTCTGCAGCTAGGCTGGCATTCAACCTTCTTTGCTCTTTGTAGTTGGGATCAGTTTTTGCGGGGGGAGCTGGTTAGGATTCTGGTGGGGGGAGTGGTAGGTGGGGGGGAGAGTAGGGAGGGAATGACTGAGGAAGTGGGGGGTAGAGAGAGGGAGAGAGGGGGGGAGGGGTGTGGAGGGGCGGTGATACAAAATATGGGAGGGGGGTCAGGGGGGGGGAGGGGGGGTTGGGGGGAAGAGGGGGGATGGGGGCGAGGGGGTTTGGGTTGGGGGGGAGGAGGGTTCGGAGACTCATCGTGATGGACTTGTTATTGGGGGGGGGGGGAGAGGAGGGGAGGGAGGGGGGAGGGGTGGGGGGGAGAAGGGGTTGGGGACTCCTCTGATGAACTGCTATTAGGGGTAGCGCGGCTTTGGGTCGGGAGGGGGAACATTGCAGACTCGGAACATGTGGGGGAGGTGGACGGGACATGTGCTGGTGTAACAATTGTACAAACCCTGTCTTTAGGCGTTTGTCCGCTGGATATCCGACTTGCGCTGCTTGGGCTCTCGCGGGGGGGGGAAGGGGTCTGGGTTCCTGAGCAGGGGCAGACAAATTGGCAAAAAGCCCCTGCGGTCGGGGGGGGGAGCGCTGGGGAAACCGGAGCTGGGATTGAGAAGGGGTGAAGAGGGGATCTTCGGGAGGGTGCCGCCGGGGAAGTCTGGCGGTCTGTGCCGGATGCCGTCATCATGCTCAGGTGATACAGCCATCGCCATGTTCAGGCGGTACAGCCGTCGCTGGTGGGAGCCTGTCGCGCCGCGTGATGACGTCAGTCGGAGCTCGTCTGGATTCGGCGGGGATCGTCTCAATGGTGTGAGGCCTCCTCGGGCGCCATTTTGATGAGCGAGGCAGCTGAGCGACCGCGGATCGGAGGAGAACCACGTGGGAAGGTATGGACGTTCCGGCCGCCATCTTGGGGGAACTGCGGAGCTGGTGTCGTCGTTCGGTCAGGCGGGGATCGTGATCTGCTGTGGGGCTCCGGAGTCAGCTATTCGGTGTCCAGTTGCTGGTTTGTCATCGTTGAGGCAGCAGGGGCTGACTGTGAGTCTGTGTCTGGGCTAGGTCTCCGATGAGCCTTGGATCGAGGGAAGGCCACGTGGGGAGGTAAGGATGCACCCGGCGCCATTTTGAGGGCTGTTTTTTGTTTTTTGTGGGTAGGATGGTGGTATTCTTCCGGATGGAAGTTGTGGCTAGATCTGTATGGCCCCTTATTTTTCTCGGGTTTGCCTTTGTCCCGCGATTCTCTCCGAGGTCCTCACAGGTATGTCGTCCTTCTCTCGGGTCCGGTCACCAGCTGAGTGGGCAGGCTGGAAGGGATCATCTGGGAGGCCCAGGACTTTAGCAAGATGTTCCATGTCCTCGGGATGCCTTATTGTTAGGTATTTGCCCTTGTGGGAGACAACCAATTTGAAGGGGAATCCCCATTTGTACGTTATCCCTTTTTCTCTCAGGAGTAATGTTAGGGGGCGAAGAGCCTTGCGGCGATCAACAGTTAGTTTAGAAAGGTCGTTGTAGACCTGTAGCTGTTCGCCTCGGAACGCGATCGTGTTTCTCTCCCTACTAGCGCTGATCAGCTTGTCTTTGGTTGAGTAGCTGTGTAGTCGCACGATCGCGTCCCGTCGGCGATTAGGGTCCTCAGAGCGTGGGCCCAGAGCTCTATGCGCTCTGTCAATCTCCAGGTCCCTTGACTCGAGGTCTGGGCATAGGAGAAGGAAGAAATCCACCAGGTAGGCCCGCAGGTGCGCAGGTAGCACCGCCTCAGGGATGCCGCGGATGCGCAGGTTCTGGCGGCGATCCCTGTTTTCCTGGTCTTCCAGGCCATCCCGTAGGGTAATGATTTCGTGGGCCAAGCGTATGATTTCATCGTCGGCCTCTGATTGATGATGTAGGGCCTCGTCGAGTCTGGTTTCTAGCGTGGTGGTACGCTCCTGGAGGCCATTGATATCCTGCCGGATTTCAGCCACCGCTTCCTTAATGTTAGTTTGTAATGAGCGCTGGAGCTTGGCGTGTAGTTCCTCCAGATACGCCTTCGTGATTCCACCACCTGCGGGTGGGGGGGACTCGGCGGGGCTTGTTGGGTCCGGAAGGCCTTGTTTGCCTCGTGGGCCCGGGCTCTGGGCGCCATCTTGCCGCTTTCCTCCCGCTTCATTAGGCCGCTTTGCGGGGGTAAAGAAGTTGCTAACTCCCTGGGTCGGGGGATTTTTCCCCTTATTTACCATCCTGCCAGGTTTGGAAACCTTTTAGGGGTTTTTTATAGGTTGTTGGTCGGGCTAAAACTCCTTAAAATTAGGTTTATTCAGCAGGGTCTCAGGAGCTCTTCCTCTACCCGACTGTCCTGGATAACGTCATCGACACGCCCCCGCGTAGACTCGTTTTTTAATGAGTTAATAGCAAACTCTGCCAAGGGTAATAGATCCACCCAATTGTCTTGAGATTCAGACATGAAGCATCTAAGATACTGTTCCAGATTCTGATTCATTCTCTCCATCTGACCGTTTGTCTGTGGGTGATAACCCGAGGAAAATAGAAGTGAAATACCGAGTCTCTGAGAAAAAGCTCGCCAAAACTTAGAAATGAATTGAGTACCTTAGAAATGAAATAGGTACACCGTGCAATCTGAAAATTTCCTTAGAAAAAACGTTGGCCAAGGTAGCTGAATTAGGAAGACCCTTGAGGGGTATAAAGTGTGAATACTTGTAAAACCTATCTACTACAACGAGGATCGTATTAATCCCTTTGGAATTGGGGAGTTCCACAATAAAGTCCATAGAGATATGCTTCCAAGGTTGTTCCGGAATAGGAAGAGGCATGAGGAGACCAGAAGGTTTGTGTCGGGCAGACTTGCTCTGGGCACAGACCGAACAAGCTCTGGTGAAATCGAAAATGTCCTTGTTCATTTTAGACCACCAAAAGGTCCGTTTGATAAGATCCACTGTCCTCTTGAAGCCTGGATGACCAACAGATCTAGAAGAGTGTCCCCACAGAAGTATTTTATGGCGAAAACGCGGGGCTGCGTACAACCGTCCTTCTGACACCTTAAATCTACTAGGAATGTGAACCTGGGCTTTATTGATTTCGTCCAAGACATCAAAGTTATTGGCGGAAATAATACATTTAGCGGGAAGAATCGTCTCTGAGGATTCGTTAGCGTCGTTCTCCATAGAGAACTGGCGAGAGAGAGCGTCGGCCTTGATATTTTTGGTGCCGGGAATATAAGAAATAGTATAATTGAACCGAGAGAAGAACAGTGCCCAACGAGCTTGACGGAATCCCAAGCGACGAGCCCCTCAATGTACAATAAGTTTTTGTGATCGGTGAGGATGGCTACAGGTTCCTTGGTCCCCTCGAGGAGATGCCTCCATTCCTGGAGAGCCAATTTGATGACCAGAAGCTCACGGTTCCTGACATCATAATTTCTCTCGGCCGAAGAGAACTTCTGGGGAAAGAATCCACAAGGATAGAGTTTCTCCTGTGGATTGGAACTCTGAGAAAGCACTGCACCAGCTCCCACATCAGATGCATCTACTTCTAAAGTAAAAGGAAGATAAGTATCCGGATGCCGAAGGATGGGTGCAGACACGAAGGCTTTCTTGAGGAACTTTGATGGCTTCGGGAGACCAAACAGTCAGATCAGCACCTTTCTTGGTCAAGGCAGTGATAGGAAGTGTAATGGTAGAGAAGTTACGGATGAATTTCCGATAGTAATTAGCAAAGCCAAGAAAGCATTGCACAGCCTTGAGTGAATTCGGCAACGGCCAGTCAAGTACAGACTTCAAATTCTCGGGATCCATGGTAAAGCCTTTGTCAGAGATTATATAGCCTAAGAAGTCTGTGGATGGTTGATGGAACAGACATTTCTCCATTTTTGCGTAGAGGCGAATAGCGCGAAGCCGAGACAGGACCAGTTTGGTATGGCGAATGTGCTCCTTCAAGTTTTTAGAGAACATGAGGATGTCGTCCAAATATACGATGACGAACGTTCCCAAAATGTCCCGGAAGATATCATTCATGAATTCTTGGAAAACAGCAGGGGCATTGCAAAGGCCGAACGGCATTACTAAATATTCATAATGTCCCGAACGCGTGTTAAACGCGATTTTCCATTCGTCCCCATCTCTTATCCGAATCAGATTGTAGGCCCCTCTTAAATCGAGTTTGGAGAATATAGAGGCTCCTTCAAGACGGTCGAAGAGTTCAGAAATTAAAAGAAGAGGGTATCGTTTTTTTACCGTAATTTTGTTGATGAAGGAAGAAGAGAAAAAACGGAGCACTACGTCCAGTGCTGGCAAAGCCAGAAAATAACAAGGATGCGTTCCCACAATGAAAAATAAAGCTTATTTAATGGATCAAAAACAAACAAAAAACACACCAACGCGTTTCGGACTATAAAGAGCCCTTTATCAAGGTAATTTTGTTGAGCCCACGAAAGTCGATACAGGATCTTAAAGAGCCATCCTTCTTCTTCATGAAGAAGAAGCCTGCCCCGGCGGGGGAGGTAGAATTCCGGATGAACCCTTTCTCAAGATTCTCCTGGATATATGACGTCATCGCCTCTGTCTCAGGTACAGATAAGGGGTACGACTTAGACTTGGGGAGTATGGTTCCAGGGATTAAATCAATAGGACAATCGTAAGTGCGATGGGGAGGTAGCACCTCAGCCTGTGTCTTATTGAAGACATCTAAGTACTCGTGGTATACCTTCGGTAAAGCAGAGTGGTTAAATGAGGCGGTATCTCGGCCAGCGAGCACGGCAACAGGAGAGGTAAGCATCTTCTCTGAGGTAGCGGCCCATTGGATGGGCAAAATGTTGGTCCAATCAATACGCAGGTTGTGAAGTTGGAGCCATGGCAATACCAGAATAACCTGGACAGTGGGGGAGTGGAAAAAAACGAAGACCATTACCTCAGTATTACCATCCGCGGTGGTCAGGGTAAGTGGATTAAACTCCCAAATGATGAAGGCTGGTTGGAGCGGTCGACCGTAGATAGCCTCCAGGCCGATGGTGACTTTTTCTTGATTTGGTTGTTGCAAGCGAAGGTGTGATCAAGAAAGTTACCACCAGACCCAGAGTCGATGAACGCTTCCACTTCTATTTGAAGATCAGGACCCGCCAAAGTTACAGGAAGTACTGTAGTATCTTCTTTGGTAGTTCCTTAGGGAGAGAAGGGCAAGTAGAGATAGTACCCAGTAAAAGCCCCTCTACCTTTACTGGGCGTTCCCGTTTCCCGGTTTCAGGCGGCATTGACGAAGACGGTGCTCTGGAGAACCGCAATAATAGCAGATAACCGTTGTGCTTTCTCAGCACCCCAAAGTTGTTGGCTACCGATTTGCATCGGTTCAGGTGCGTCCAACGCAGGGAAGGCCGGAGGGGTTGTCGTAGGAGAAACAGGCAGAAACGAGAGAGAACGGGAACAGTGACACTCGTGGTGCCGTTCTTGAGTGCGCTGATCCATCCGGATACTGAGAGCAATGAGTTCCTCAAGGGAAGAAGGCCGAGCGTGAGCTGCGAGGTCATCCTTGAGAGTTTCGGACAACCCGTGCCAGTATGCCGCAGCGAGAGCTTCATCGTTCCAATGGGTTTCTG
Source organism: Ascaphus truei (assembly GCA_036426205.1). Classification (NCBI taxonomy): domain Eukaryota; kingdom Metazoa; phylum Chordata; class Amphibia; order Anura; family Ascaphidae; genus Ascaphus; species Ascaphus truei. The sequence continues at coordinate 200,570 of WSYH01000183.1, forward strand.
CAGCGATGGTGCAGAACTCCACCGCGTGTCTAGCAGCTGACCTACGAGCCTGAGAGAGATGGAACAAGGAAAAAGCAGCAGTCCCCCTACGTGCTGGTGTGTCAAAAACTGTTGGAACTCACGCCGGAATTTGGAGTAATCTTGGGTTATGTCTGGTTTCTGTTCCCAGAGAGGAGAAGCCCAAGCGAGTGCGTTGTGTAAAGTGAGTAGGGCATAGATATAGGCCACCTTGGTACGACCAGTAGGGAAGAGGGACGGGGACATCTCGAATTGAATTTCACACTGATTCAAGAATCCTCGGCAAGCGAGGGGGTCCCCATCATACCGGTTGGGAGGTGGTATACGTGGTCCCGGATTGCTTATAGCCACTGGGGCCGGGGTGACGATGCTACGGGGGATTCCCGGAGAGATAAATTGGAAAGTTGCTGTGAAACATTGGTAATTGATTGCTTAGAAATTGCAAATGTTCCATGGAAACATCTTGGCCCACCTCAGGGGGGTCTGCATTTGTTGGCTCTGCATAATGTAATGCCTGTATGCCCGCAGACCTGGCCAGTCCCCAGTACTGAGGTGGGTAAGGGTATAACACGCACCCACAGCAGTGAGGGCATGCCCGGTGTGTGGTAAATAGCGTTGCCGGGCCTGGAGAGTAAGGGTTAACGTATACTTGCTGAGTCCGTGGTGCCAGAGGTCGGAGGGTAAAGTCCAAGCGCCAGTGTTCAAGGGTTGGAGAGTGCAGCGTAGTGATGTCCGTAAGCCAGGGTTCAAGGGTTGGAGAAAGCAGCATAGTGATGTCCGTAAGACAGGGTTCAAGGGCAGGAGAAGGCAGCGTAGTCAAATCCAAAGCAGAGTTCAAGTTCAAACCAAGGGAATCCAAATGGGCAGGGACAGGAACCAGAGCTGAAACAGACAAGGGAGCTAGGCATAGACACTGCACACACAGGAGATACAGGAAAGCTATGCAGAGCAATGACTGGAAGCACAGAGTGGGGTTATATAGGAAGGAGGACCAATAGGGATGAGGGGCGGAGCAGAGGCTTGAGTGAGTGTTTGCAGGGATAGGTCTGTGAGAGCAGGGGAGGAGACAGGGAAGTAATCCAGGGAAATGGCTTGTAAGCAACGGGGGCGGAGCCAGTGCTTAGGGACGGCAGATAACTGGAGTGGGTGCGCGCGCCTTCTGTAAGCCTGTTATGCGTGCGCACCGCGCGTGTCACAGGGTGTGAGAGGCGCACCGCCGGGGAGACGCTCGGCACTGGAGGTGGAAGGGAAGGAGAAGCGGAGGAGCCAGGTAAGGCAAGGGCTGGGGTGATGGAGGCACGCCGAGGAGCGTGCGCCTCAAGGAGAGAAACGAGCGATCGGGATGCGTGCGCACAGTGCGGGAGATGCGCGCGTGACCCGAACGCTCATTAGGGCGCGCAGACCGCGACGCAGAGGAACGGCTGAGTAAGGAGGATGGGAAAGAGTGAGGACGTAGGGAAGAGGGATAGCTAGGTGCCATGGGACCTGGAATGGCGGGGACACGCTGGGAAGCGCGAGTCCCCTTATCCGTTACAGATGCTGAGGAAATTTGTAGATTCAGAGAAGAGAGCCTGGGATGAACTTCTCCCTTTTCTGCTGTTTGCAGTGTGGGAAGTTCCCCAGGCCTCTACGGGATTATCTCAATTTGAACTGATGTATGGCCGCCAAACCCGGGGTATCCTAGACCTCCTAAAGGAGTCATGGGAGGAACAGCGGTCCCCTTCTAAGAATACCCTGCAATATGTACTAGACCTTAGGAAGTGCCTAGATGTGGTCGGCTATTTTGCTAGGGAGAATCTTACATCAGCCCAGGACAGTCAGGAGAGACATTACAATCAGAATGCTCGCATGAGAGTGTTTCACCTGGGAGACAAGGGGATATTATTATTACCCAGTTGCGAGAGTAAACTCCTGGCCAAATGGCAGGGCCCATTCAAAGTACTCCGCCGCACGGGTGCTGTGGATTACGAGATCGCTCAACCAGGGTCCAGGAAGGGTAAACAAATTTGCCATGTGAACTTGCTGAAACCCTGGAAGATGCAGCGGTCTCTATTCATCCACCCGGTGAAGGAGGAAACGGACTTGGGTCCTCAGCCCCCACGGGAGAACATTGTGGGTGACAATAAAATCCCAATGGGTAAACAGTTGTCCTCTGAACAAAAAGGGGACATATTAGCAATAGTTACACAATTGCATGATGTTTTTTCTTATTTACCAGGGCAAACTAACTTAATTTCACATCGATCGAGACAGCACCTGGGGTAAAAATACGTTCCCGTCCTTATAGGTTGCCTGAAAGTCGTAGGGCCCTGGTAGAGAAGGAGGTACAAGAAATGTTACACTTAGGAGTGATTGAGGAATCATGCAGTGAGTGGTGTAGTCCACTAGTTATGGTCCCTAAACCCGATGGGAAGGTAAGATTTTGTGTGGACCTCCGAAAGGTCAATGCGGTATCTAAGTTTGACGCATATCCGATGCCAAGGGTGGACGAGTTAATTGACGCCCTTGGTAAAGCGGAATATATATCCATGCTGGACTTAACAAAATGGTACTGGCAAATACCCTTAGAGGAAAAGTCCAAATGCAAAACAGCCTTTGCCACTCCCATGGGTTTATACCAGTTTGTGACAATGCCATTTGGACTGCATGGAGCCCCAGCCACATTTCAGAGATTCATGGATAAGGTGCTGAAACCCAATAGGGCTTATGCTGCAGCCTACCTAGATGACATTGTCATTTATAGTAAACACTGGAGGGTCCATCTAAATAGGCTGAAAGCGGTCCTTAAATCTCTAAGAGAGGCAGGGCTCACAGCCAACCCTAAGAAATGTGCCTTGGGTAAGGCGGAAACCAAATACTTAGGGTATGCAGTGGGAGGTGGAAAAGTAAGGCCACTAGCCGACAAGATAGTTGCCCTGAAAGAAGTTCCGACCCCCCAAACAAAAACGCAGGTACGCTCTGTGCTGGGTTTAGCAGGATACTACCGGCGGTTCATCTCCAACTACTCGGAAGTGGCAGCCCCTTTAACGGACCTCACAAAAATGTGTGCCCCTACACAAGTGGTATGGTCAAGGGATTGTCAGAGAGCCTTGGAGGACATAAAAATGTGTCTATCAGAGGGTCCCGTCCTTAGAATCCCGGACTTCAACAGCCCTTTTGTAGTGCAAACAGATGCATCAGAAATAGGGCTAGGGGCAGTGTTGTCACAACAGTTTGAGGGAGTTGAACACCCTATCCTATCCGCACATCAGATAAGCCATACAGAGATAGCGCCCGGGTACCTCCACAAACAACTCACTCAGTATCCACACTACCTGTAGGCAGCTCTTCTCACCCTTTAAGAACTGGTCCCTAAAATATGGAATCAGACTCTAACACCACAGATCCCGATCTAGAAATTACATTTATAGAAGTGGATACCACAGAAATGGAAACCACAGTAACCACCCCTAACGTCTTTGAAAAAAGATTGTTAAGAGATAAGGATATGGAGAGTATTATGACAATAACTGAAGAGCGAGATGACTCAGAAGTTATAAACGAGGAATTCGATTTACTAGACAAACTCCTGAAAAAGGAGATTAAAAAACTACTAGATAAAGCCTATTTAGAAGAGTATATTAAGGCTAAAAGAATACCAAGAGGCTTAAGAGTTAGTAAAAAAAGCCTCCTTCGATCTAGAGGAAATTGAATTTACGGTAAGGTGGGAGAACATATTAGACACCTGCGGTAATGACCTTATCAGATTACTAATCGAACACCACCAGATTACTCTTAAGAAATTAGACGAAGATATAAATGGGATAAGAACCAAATTGGAACCTCTAAAACACTGTAGCACATTCCACGAAAGGAATAAAAAACTATCTACAGAAATAGACACAACAGAAAGGAACTTAATCATTTCTAAAAATAAAAAATTCAAAAGAGATGAGGATGACTACACAGAGGGAGTATACACCAACAACAAGAAATGGGACAAAAGTGGAATAAATAAAACTTACCATAAAAGTAGAGATGGTGGAGGCGCATGCGCAGCGGCTAGGTGTATGGATGCCTAATTGAGAGGCTCCGTCCCGGCCGGCATTGATATAGCTTATTAACAACAATAAAAATCAATAATAAACAGTGAAAAGCAGGGATCTAGCGATCGGAACCCCCAAGGATGCCCAAAAAAGCAGTCACACGGAAAAGAACATCTGTGGTGACAGATTACTTTCAAAAAGGAGATCCAGCCCACGCAAGTGGAGGGGAAGACAGCGGGCCGATGGCGGGCTCAGATTCTGAGAGTGACAGATCTGCGAGCAGACCGGCAAGTAGAGCAGGGACCGGGGACCAGGACTGGGTCATGAGGACAGACATGAAGGCTTTCTGTTCCGAGATGAAGACCTTCTTCCAGAAGGAGCTTTGGAAGCTCAGAAAAGATGTAGACAGTATAGGGGAACGGACAAACACACTGGAAAATAAAATGGACGTACACTCTAACTCCCTACAAAATAATGACAAATCAATGGCCCAAATGCACAAAATGATATCTGACCTGCAAGACCGACAGGAGGACGCTGAAAACAGGGACAGGCGTAATAACATCCGCCTTCGAGGGGTCCCGGAGTCAGTGTCAGACCCTGAAGAATTCACCTCAAACTGGCTCCAGCATATACTGCCCGACAAAAGTGAAGCAGAACTGCAGTTTGATAGGTGCCATAGGGCTCTGCGGTCTAGACCGCAACAAGGAGACCCCCCAAGAGATATAATAATTCGTCTCCACTATTTTAAAATAAAGGAGAGGGTTTGTCAAATAGCAAGAACTGCCAAGACCCTAGAATTTGAAGGAGTACGTCTGCAAGTCTATCAGGATCTGGCCCCACAAACCCTATTAAAACTTAGAGCCCTCTCAGCCATCACTAGTACCCTCCATGACAACGGGATCCGCTACCGTTGGCTCTTCCCCTTTGGGCTAATGGTGATCAGGAATGGGGTGGCTTTCACCTTAAAGCACTTGGAGGGGGGCGCAGAGTTTTTAAAAAAGCTGGGCTTACCGTCTTCATCCATGAGCCGGGAGCAGCGGGGCCACGAGGAAGCTCCTGCACCGGAGGCTGACTGGCAGCGTGTGGAGCCTGCAGGAAGTAAGCACAAGGATTGAGAGTTTCCCCGTAGTTAAAAGTCCCCAAGTCAGAATTTAAAGGAGAATTCCCCGGTTCACAGCACTGCAGATGGAGTGGCCTAGAGATCTGTTTCCCTCTGGTGGCGGGAAGATGGACGAGACAGCGACCTCTTGGTGGCGGGAAATGGAACAGCGGCCATCTTGCGCAGTCTATGGAAATCTGTGATGAGTGAGACCCCTGGTGGCGGAGCGCGGCATAGCGCTAAAGAAGATCCTGGGAGACAGAATGGCAGTGAGATCCCTCTGGAATCGTGTGAATGACGAGGAGCAGGGTGCCGAGCGAGGTGACGTCATCTGGAGACGGACACAGAGCAGAACAGGATGTCAGAGGCCGGCAGGAGACGGGGACGGAACAAACATGGAGGCTGAGCCGCAAGAACAACAGCAGCCTACCATAAGTTGCTATCACCAGCGGGAGGGGAGAGGGGGAGCTGACACAGCTGAGCGAGGAAGCGGTCGGAGGCAGGATTAAGCCTCCAGAGGGGGATAGTCGGTAAAGGGGAAGAGAGGAGGCAGAGGGTAGGGGATGCAGGGAGACCGAGGGGGGGGAGAAACGGAGAGGAGGGGGAATGAGGAGAGCAGCGGAGTGAGAATGAGGAGGAGGGTAAGAGCGGAATAAAGGCTAGGGGGGGGGAGAGAAAAGGGGGGGAGTTAGCTGAGGCTGCGTTAGGCAGAGGAGAGGGAGAAGGGGGGGAGGAGGGAACGGGGGAGATAAATAAGAAGGCCCCAAGCAGAAGCATAGCATAAGTAAGTAGGGGATTATCTAAGTAAGGAAAGGCGAACCAGAGAGGGGTCAACTCAGCCCAGAGGTCAGGAGGAATAATAGGACAAGTCCGATGAGAGGACTTGTTTGGAGGTATATTCCCACCCTGAGGTAGCACAGTATCATTAACATGTCTCTCCAATCCCTACAGCCGAGATCAACCAGAATGTCGAGAAGGGTTCGGGGGGCCGCACTGTTATGAGGGGTGGTCGTCAAGAGGGCTCGCACCACGACTCACAGCTGTTCCACGACCAGCAAATAAAAGCACAGCAGGTCCAGCCTAAGCGGCATTTCCGAACCAGCACACAAGAGTCCGGTAGCATGGGGCGGGTGGGGGTGGAGGGAGGGAGTTGGGTATGACATGGTTGCAAGACCTCAGAACGAAGACAGGAATGGGGACCAGAGACTACACACAAATTAGATTAATGGTTAACGTTAAATAAGGTATCACGGACTTTGAGAAACTGTCCCCCCCATGAGTCGGTCTAACGAAGCGAGGGAGAAGGGGTCGCACAAAATGAACTCTGCCGCAACACAGAATCTTACATTCCATAAATCAGGGGAAGGCACACAGCTGGCTGGGGACGATAACAAAGATTTAATCAATTTCACTGTTACTAGTTTCAGTATTATACCTATATTGTTTTGAATAGGTACACAAGTTACCTAAAAGTTAAAATATGTTTTGTTGATTGTAATAAAATATGCCGGGACCGGGACCACCTGGGCCGACTGCCTGTGACTCGAGCTGTGCAGGAATGGGCGTTATCATCATGCACAGACAAGTCCCTCGGGCACCCAGCCACAGGCGATGGTTGGGGATAGGGAAGCCCCTTTTGGGCATTCCATGGCGCGAGATTAGCCCGAGGGCCAAGGGACCGTTGTTGACCAGAATCAGCATCGGCCACTTAGTTGTTTTGTCCCCTACTTTCCTTTCCTTCCCTCCCCCTCCATCCCCTCCCTGTGAGGTGCGAGCTCAGAACCTTTGCAGACGTATGGGAGCCACTGGGCTCAGGGGTCCGGGAGGACTACACAGGAGATATGACCACAGAGATAGGAGAGACCAATATCGAAGGGATCATCACAGTCAGGAGAGACGCCAGGGATGGGATAATAGACCACATCACGAAAGGGAAGATAAAAGGGAAAGACCCCCATGGAGAGGGGAAAGGGAACAATTTAGAGACAGAAGAGACCACTCAAGGCATAGAGATAGGGAACCAGAGAGGGCAAGACGTACAAGTAGATCACCCATTAGATCGCCCATTAGGAGCCCTGTATGGGAAAGAACAAAAAATGGAGCATCAGTGGCTTTTTTAGAGCAAAGTACACCACCCCCCCCCCCCCGTTAAAAAACAAATTCTCAGCTTTAGCGGAATCAACAAAAGAAACTTTCAAGATAAAGCAACATCTAGACTGCCGCACAGATCACATTGTTTATTTATTGTCCTGCCCCTGTGGACTCCAGTACGTGGGCCGCACTTCGAGATCTTTGCGAGTCCGCGTACTGGAACACATGGGGAATATAAAAAGGCAGCTAATGACACTGTTTCTAAGCACTTTAGCGTATTCCATGAGGGTAACCCAAATCTTCTGACATACAAGGGAATAGAGAGGGTTGACGTCAACTGGAGAGGTGGGGATCGGCTGCGTAAGCTATGCCAACGAGAAACCTTCTGGATATATCAATTAAAGACACTAACACCCAGAGGACTCAACATAGACATAGATTTGGGGGCATTTATGTGAGCACTCAATACCCCAGACCATGGCCCGCATATTCCATCCATGGACATCACTTATGCTTAGTCCAAGGCCCAGACCATGGCCCGCATATTCCATCCATGGACATCATTTATGCTTAGTCCAAGGCAATCACTAACCTGCTTCCTCTCCTCCAACCACAGATACATCCGCCCAAGGCCTTGAAATTTTCTCCGCCACTTAGGATTGGACTGCATTTTTCACGACCGTCTTTTAAGACCACAGACCCTCATTTTATCTTATGGTATACCATTTTTAACTTATAATTTTGCACCCATTTATCCGGCACAGAGACTTTTTTCTAGTCCATTTGCTTACATGCAGAGATTTTTTAGATACTGTATTTTATACATTTATTTTTTCTTTTTTATTTTTGTTTCTTTTTTATTTTTGCTTCATGCATTATCAACTCCACCTGCCTCCCTCAGCAGTGTGATTTTAACTCGGTTAGTATACACTTAGTGCATGTCAATCCACATGTCATACTCACCCACATAGGACATTAATTCAGTATGTTGTTCACTACTATCACTTGAATTTCATCCTACTATTACCCCTATTGCCATTACCACCACTAATTTATAATAGGTAATTTAACCTAATCTCATTAAAGGAACCTCAATCACTCTGCACCTTAAATATTCAAAAACCTTTTTTGTTAAAATAAGATTAGATTATATCTATTACTCTTTGAAGCGATTCACATTAGAATATGTATTATTTATACACTACCTCAATTAATTTATAACAGGTAATGTAATCTAATTTAATTAAATTAACCTCAATCACTTTGCACTTTAAATATTTAAACACTTTTTTATCAACACAAGATTAGATTACATCTACTACTCTTGGAAGTAACCCACATTAGAATATATATAAACTAACCTTAATTTTTAGTACTTCAATATTTGAATCCTCCAATAACACAAGATTAGATTATATCTATTATTTTTTAGAGTAACACACTTTAGAATATATATCACATGTTTTATCACTCTATAACACTATAAGTACACAAGAACAGACACATAATTTAGCTCATATAGACAATTTTATTTGGCTACACACCGAGAGAATTATGGCACAGTATAATCATTACACCTCATGTAGCAGCCACCAGAGGTATACTCAATACCTTTCACGATATTTTTAGGCATTTTTCAAACCCTTCCGACATCCGGTTATAAATGAGAGTACCTAGAGACTATTATCAGGACATACAACCGCGCAGTATACAAGGGACTGCGCGCGCACCTTTCCTTTCTTTCTTTTTTAACAACACGGAACTTTATTGAGACAAATATGGACATTCACAAGGTTTGAATACCACACATGCGCGACCAAATAGAAGATGGTATGCGCGCGCAGCTCACAAGATGGCGACGTCCCGTCGCATCAGAGAAACGGAATTGAAACCACACTATGATCAGGATTGGCTAAACCTGGCATAAAAGAGGCTGGGAATAGCAGGACCACATCTACAGAGCCTGAGGAAGTCCATTACTTGGACGAAACGCGTTGCTCTTTTATTTGGAACACTCTACAGCATATCACAGAGGAGACAGAGGTGTAGTTGCAGCTCCCCATCCGGACGCGGAAGGCGAGATCCCCTACGACTATACACCACACTGTCCCCCCCTTGCTTTTACCTTCCCACAGAAGCGTTTGGTTTCTGTTTTTGTTTTTATTTTCTCATGTTTTTTATTAAAGTTAGTTTTTACCCTCCAGACCTTAGTGTCTTTTATCTGTGCTAACCCCATCTTCACCATTAGCTACATCAGGAACAGAAGAGCAAAGATACCGCTAGAAGTGTGTACACACACTGGCCCGTGTGAGTATTGTGTTATATTTACAATTTATACCCTTGTACCCCACCCTTTCATCACCTGTTACTGATTGGGCAATACCCCCAAATGAACAAGATACCAAGATAAGAGTACACTCACAATAGCCCGTGTGAGTGCCAGATTATAATATATATATCTTTTTGGTGGTCCATAAACACGCCATCCTCCCCCTCATTGACGTATATATGTATATGTGTTAACCTTATCCTCCTTTCTGTTTACACGAGAGGAAATCCCCCTGGAGCGACACTCTGAACCATCGAAGCAAGCGGCCTACATAACAAGAAGAAGAACCCACACTGCAAGGAGAAAAGCCTCATTAGAAGCCCACGGGATTCCCAAAGAAACCTTGATGTGACTGGGCTTACACAAGGCCGTGTAAGTTACACATTTTTATTTTACCTTCTCACTAACACATAAAAACCCATGTGTGTTTATCCTTCCAATTAGACATTAGCCACCTGAGCTACCACACTCGCTCAGGATATAACTGCTTTATCTTAAGAGCAATTACTAGATCTACAACACTGCCTGTTTCCAACTATTGTGCTCCCCCATCCTTTTTGTATTCATTGCCTATAAGGGTCCTGGATAGATCCTGCTGGGGTTCCGAGTCACAAGAGGACATCACTTGAAAACCACTTACAGGCAGTATCACACCACTCTTTTTACACTTCCGTACATCAGATAAGCCATACAGAGATAGCGCCCGGGTACCTCCTCAAACAACATGGTCAAGGGATTGTCAGAAAGCCTTGGAGGACATAAAAATGTGTCTATCAGAGGGTCCCGTCCTTAGAATCCCGGACTTCAACAGCCCTTTTGTAGTGCAAACAGATGCATCAGAGATAGGGCTAGGGGCAGTGTTGTCACAACAGTTTGAGGGAGTTGAACACCCTATCCTTTTCCTGAGTAGGAAATTGTTCCTGAGGGAAAAAAACTACTCAGTGATTGAGAAGGAGTGACTAGCAGTAAAGTGGGCAATCGAGGCTTTGAGGCATTACCTGGCAGGAGTCCATTTTACTCTGGTGACGGACCATGCTCCACTGAAGTGGTTAAATAGTATGAAAGATTCCAATGCTAGATTAACTAGGTGGTATATGGCCCTCCAACCCTTCTCATTTGAGATTCAGCACAGGCCGGGAAAAGAGAACGCAAATGCTAACTTCTTTTCTAGAGAATGGGTGGATGGTCGGTCTTCAGCCGTGCGTAGACCTAGCCACACACTAACAGGGGAGGAATGTGACAGGGTAAATAAAAGCCACCAGCTATATGCCTGCCAAACATATGTTTAGTCTGCAGTGCAACAGTGATGAGGTTAACTTCAGCTGGGAAGCTCATGGCAATTAGTTGGATCCCAGCTGCCTAATCAAGGTGGGTTAAAAAACCCAGGATGTACACACATGCAGCCTAGCTGGTCAGGAGACAGAAGTGAGTTACTGAAGAGATTACTGATATAAGGTCTGTTTGCAAAGTACATGGTTGATGAACTGTTGTGTCCTGCATACTGAAGAGAAAATGCTTCGTTTGCCATGCTGAAGAGAAACTGCTTTGTTTGCCATGCTGAAGAAAAGCTATTTTGTTTTGTCTGCTGAAGAGAAGCTATTTTGTTTTGTGTGCTGTATGTTTTAAGGCTAAATAAAAAAACCTTGTCAAGAGACCCTGCGTGTGTAGTTACGTGTACCCTGCAACAATCTTATACAGCCGCGGCCCCGTTTATTCTCCAACATCTCCGAATTTTTTCGGGATTTTTTCCGAATGCCTCACACTTCACCGGACTTCACCACGTTCCTGGAGCATTCATACCGCATTCATGTTGCATTCACACCCGCGGTTGTTTATTGATAATGGTTCGGATTTAATTGGTTGCAATTATTCACGTATCCGCCAGATGGCAGATATTCATGAATTGTAATGCGCATGCGCTTCAGTAATGTGTCGACTTGCAGGTGTTTAAAAGAATACTACAGTGGTCCATTGTAAATTGCAATGTAGAAAATAGCTGAAGCGCTCAAAAGCAGGTGTAATAAACAAAAATAAGCCAAACCACTAAACCAGGGTACTAATAAAATAACTTAGTACTTAATGTGCAATAGTATGGGTACTATCCTCCTGAAGACAGGTGGTAGATGGTACAAGCCCACTCACCCTCAGTCTCATCGGCAGATTCCCCTGAAAATAAGCAATACTCACATCCAGGTAGTAGGTAGGCAAGCTCTGCAGCTACATTTATGCAATACAGGAAAAGGGAGACCAAAAAGCGCACCAGCACAAACGGAGCAGGAAGGACCCAAAACAAAAAATGATTAAAAGGGCACTTTAATGTGACAAAGCACCCATCCAACGCGTTTCGAACGTCACAGCGTTCTTTTTCAAGGATAAAACACAATGTAATAACATCCATTATATACCCTCTTACCTGTGGGCCGTTTCGCGACAAAAAACGGAACCTGATGATGTCATGACGCTACGCGCGTCATCGCGCATGCGCAGAGCGACTCAGTGTTGATCTAAGAGCAAAGCAAGTCTCACAGGCAGTGTGGCCATCTGGGTCGTAAGGGCAAGGTCATAGAAAACCACTGCCCACTTAATACAATACATCCCGTACAACGCATTACATGCAGTCACCACTAATGAGCAGGCATTGCGACTGAGGAAACATCAAACATGCTCAATGCTACAAATGTTAAAGAAATATAGAGATAGAGAAAAAAAACACTCCATAACGAGGAAAATTGAGAAAAACATATTAATTTACAACTTATACTGACACATAAGGGAAAAATAAGAGATATAGAAAAACTATAAACACAATTTGACAAATATTTAAAACAACCAAATAACTTAAAAAATATGTTAAAACAAATACTGCATAACAATATTGTATCTCAAATCCTAGGAAACGGGAGATACAACACAATATCATATATAAACAACCATTGTATAAGGATTATAACAACAATACATCAATAAACCAAGTTTTATCATAAACTTTGTTAAACTTTATGAGATTTAAAGGGCTATTGATCAATCTTATTCGTTGAACGAGATTGATCTAAGTGCAATCGATTCTTAAAAAGATTGTGCAAAATTTACAAGAAATGGGTTAACTGCCAGTCAATATTCAGACCCCATAGGGAGCGTGTTTGGAGATGAAATCCAATATGCCCCCTACGGTTTACGAAGGTTGACATGATCACCTCCTCTAGATTTACAATTAACTGATTCAATTCCCAGAAGGAAAAATTACTTGTTCCTCCCTGACCACATTCCATGAAATGTTTGGAAACAGGATGATTGGTGTCTTTCAATCTTATGAGCCTCAAAGTGCTCTAACATCTGACCTTAAGGGCTCTAGTCGTTCTAACCACATATCTCTTGCCGCAACCACATGTTATGAGATAACAACAACAAATTGACTTTTACAATTTAAAAACTGTTGATCTAAATTCCTTATTCTTTACTTATTTCACACCATGTGGCTGCGGCAAGGCATACTGTAGAAAACTTTTTGCCGGCGCTCATGTGTTTGCATACACTACAAGAGCCACATTTCAAGGAACCCCTGGTGATAAAAGATTTTGTAGACCCAGAGATATTAGTTCACTTGTGAGACATAAGATCCATTTGTTCTCGCTCTAACGGTAACAAAAGTAGGACCAGGTTCAACATATTTTTAAGGACAGGGTCATGGATAGGACATTCCAATGTTTTGAAATTAAGAGTTATATCTTTCCACTTTGTTTATTAAACATGTGAAAATAAAAAGAGGACATTATTTTTAGACTTTACCAATCCATGTGTACCCTGTTTATTGACAAAGTCTCATTAGTGATTGCCAAGGCGAGAATCCCCAATTGATGTGCGGGCAACAAGATGCCCTCTCTGTTTGTACTACTGCATTATTGAAAGCAATTGCTATATGGGATTTAGGGTATCCCCTTTCCAAAAACCTCTTCGACAGTTCCTCGACTGAGAAAGAAACCACTAAATGTGGAGCAGTTTCTTCTCAGTCTGAGGAACTGTCCCTTGGGTCCTTGGGTATGGCTTTTATAATATGAGATGGATGACTATGAAAAGAACCAAGTTTACCATTGGCAGAGGATAAATTCCATTCAAGATAGATCGAATAAGAAGAGAAATCATTTATTCAGTTCAGGTCTACTCCCAATAAGTCTATTTTAAGTTCAGAATGTGGATTATCAGAGTGGCGAATCTGATGTTTCAGATGCAGAGACTGCCTCTACCTCTCATTTCTGATATTTTGTCAATACATTTGAAAATGATGATCATCGTTGTCATGGACTCCCTCCAGAGGGCGGGGGAGGGGTCGTAGTACCTTTTTGTGCCAGGCCACCTAGGGCTGGTTATGGTTCGGACAAGGCCCATGATACTTATCTTACCAAACTGACAATCATCAGGGACAGCAACAACAACAAAAAATTTCCCCTTTATTTCAAGGACACAAGAGAATCAGAAGAAAGAGGAGAATAGGGGGGGGTGAGGGGAGGGGTTACAGGTTCCGCCTCCAAAAGGAAGAAGTTTTTGAATGACGTATCAAAGTTTATTAATATATCAGAACCACTCTTACCCCATAGAGTTGTCACTACTAGATAAAAGGTCTAAAATTTAACCTTCAATGAACTATTTAATTGTTTGAAAAACACCATTGATGTGATAAGTTTGTTCGGAAATTATCCTGGAAAGTTTTTTGATAATTTTATTCCAAATGTTTCTGGGTCGACCGGAGATGGTGGACTTGGAGCGGGGGGACACCACTCGCCATCGATAGTGATGTCCCCTCATCTGACTCCGTTCCTCCGGTATATATTGCTCTGACATAATTTAATGATTTCTGCACCTTGCAAGATATGAATGATCTTTTGTCTGAACCGACTTTTGATGATATTAGTATTCCTATTTCTCAGAATGGAACTCGGGCCTAAAAAGATCTCTATCTTCCACCCCCATCATGTTAAGGGTCAATTTCTAACTATTTTTTGAAAATCTGGTGCCTTAGGGAACTCCGTCTTCGTAGCTCAGGGACTTCCCTTTCACGTATAGATCATGACAATTTGAACAAAGTGAACATTTAGCTTTAAAATCTTTAAAAAATAATCATGCTTTGGTCATTAAGAGTGCGGACAAGGTGTGGTGCGGTGGTGGGCAGGGTAGAGACGGTTACATCGGAGGCTTTGCGCCAACTGGATGATGGACCGGTCCACGTGTACTACCGCCGATCCCCCCTCTACTTCTGGATGTCCTTACTGAACGGTTGACGCAGGTGTTATATGGAAGTTTATCAGGAAGAGGTAAAGGTTAAATACATTATACCATCACATCCCATTATCCCTATCTTCCACATCTCCCAAGATCCACAAGATATTGGTTCGACCCCCAGGTCATCCATTGTCTTTAGCATTGATCTTGGGAGATGGTCGTCAAGATATGGAATGGTTTTCTTCAGCCATTTGTAAGGAAGTTGCCCATTTATACGGGACTCTGTGATCTTCTTGATCAGATCAAAAATGTTAATTGGGGCAATCATTACTTGTGGGTAACACTTGATGTTACCTCTCTGTATTCAGTTATACAACATGATTCATGGATGGCAGTGTCCACAATTTATTGAGATACCAGAAATTTCAATCTTTCAGCGGCTTTATTTTGGACGCTATTCATTTTTTACTCACGCACAACTTTTCACATTTAACATATAGTTTTATTTGCAATTAATTGGCCACTGCTATGGGCACAAGTTTGCTCCTTCTTTTGCAAACTTATTTATGGTGGTGGTGGAAGCACTCTTTATATATTCAAGCACAAATTCTTTTAGCACATATTGTTTTTTTATAAAGGTTTGTGGATGACTAATTATCATTTGGAAAGGGGATGTCACTACATTCACACTTTGTACCTATCTTAATGACAATATTTACAACTTAAAATTTACACTAAATTTTCATTTTCTCACATTGAATTTCTGGATCTACAATTATTTTGTAGATATAGATTAAAAAATCCAAACAGATGTATATAGGAAGTTAAATGCAAGAAATACATTTCTTAGGGCGGACAGCTGCCATCATTCATATTATAAAAGCCATACCCAAGGGACAGTTTCTCAGATGAGAAGAAACTGCTCCACATTTAGTGGTTCTTTCTCAGTCTGAGGATGACGGAGAGAGGTTTTTGGAAAGGGGTACCCTAAATCCATATAGCAATTGCTTTCAATTTGGGGGGCCAACGGGTTTTTTACAAACAGAGAGGGCATCATTGTTGCCCGCACATTCAATTGGGGATTCTCGCCTTGGCAATACTAATGAGACAATTGTCAATAAACAGGGTACACATGGATTGGTAAAGTCTAAAAATAAATGTCCTCTTTTTATTTCACAGTTTAATAAACAAAGTGGAAAGATTAACTCTATAATTTCAAAACATTGGAATGTCCTATCCATGGACCCTGTCCTTAAAAAATATGTTGAACCTGGTCCTACTTTTGTATACCGTAGAGCGAGAACAAATGGATCTTATGTCTCACCAAGTGAACTTAATACTTCTGGGTCTACAAAATCTTTTATCACCAGGGGTTCCTTTAAATGTGGCTCTTGTAGTGTATGCAAACACATGAAGCCGGCAAAAAGTTTTCTACAGTATGCCTTGCCGCAGCCACATGGTGTGAATAAAGTAAAGAATAAGGAATTTAAGATCAACAGTTTTATAAATTGTAAAAGTCAATTTGTTGTTTATCTCATAACATGTGGTTGCGGCAAGAGATATGTGGGTAGAACGACTAGAGCCCTTAAGGTCAGGATGTTAGAGCACTTGAGGCTCATAAGATTGAAAGACACCAATCATCCTGTTTCCAAACATTTCATGGAATGTGGTCAGGGAGGAACAAGTAATTTTTCCTTCCTGGGAATTGAATCAGTTAATTGTAAATCTAGAGGAGGTGATCATGTCAACCTTCTGAACCGTAGGGAGGCATATTGGATTTTCATTCTCCAAACACGCTTCCCTATGGGTCTGAATATTGACTGGCAGTTAACCCATTTCTTGTAATATTTGACAATTTTTTAAGAATCGATTGCACTTTAGATCAATCTCGTTCAACGAATAAGGATTGATCAAATTAGCCCTTTAAATCTCATAAAGTTTAACAAAGTTTATGATAAACTTGGTTATTTGATGTATTGTGTTGATAATACCTTATACAATGTTGTTTATATATGATATTTGTTATATCTCCCTGGTTCCTAGGATTTAGATATACAATATGTGTTATGCAGTATTTATGTTTTAACATAAATTTTTTAAGTTATTTGGTTGTTTTAAATTATTTGTCAAATTGTGTTTATATGTTTTCTATATCTCTTATTTTTCCCTTATGTGTCAGTATAAGTTGTAAATTAATATGTTTTTCTCAATTTTCCTCATTATGGAGTGTTTTTTCTTTTTCTGTCTTCTATATTTCTTAACATTTGTATTTCAGCATTGTTGATGTTTGCCTCGTCGCAATGCTAATGCTCAGTGAGTAGCACTGCATGTATGCGTGGTAGGGATGTATTGTATTAGTGGGGCAGTGATTTTCTATGACTTGCCCTTAACCAAGATGGCCACACTGCCTGTGAGACTTGCTTTGCCCTTAGATCGGCACTGAGTCACTCTGCGCATGCGCGATGACGCGCGTAGCGTCATGACGTCATCAGGTTCCGTTTTTTGGCGCGAAATGGCCCACAGGTAAGAGGGTATATAATGGATGTTATTACATTGTGTTTTATCCTTCAAAAAGAACGCTGTGACATTCGAAACGCTTTGGATGGGTCTTTTGTCACATTAAAGTGCCCTTTTAATCATTTTTTGTTTTGGGTCCTTCCTGCTCCGTTTGTGCTGGTGCTCTTTTTGGTCTCCCTTTTCCTCCATTGTAAATTGGCCTTGGAACTGAAGAAGTTACAATAATGTATCTATTTAGGCTTTTCATATTCAAAAATACATGCACTATGGGGCCTATGCAGAGAGCAGCGAATTTTAAAATTGGCGAGTTTAATAAAAAGTAGCTTTTTTGGAGAGTTTTATTCTCCATATGCAGAAATGTGCGAATTCTGCTATGTTTAACATGAATGCGTGTGGCGAGTTTAAATTGGCGAGATGCGCGCTGCAGAAATGTGTTAAAAAAAATTTGCGCCTTTTTTTTCCCTTTGCTATGGCCGCGAGCGGCAGCTTCTTGCCAACTTTTTCTGGCGAGGCAAAAAGGAGACAATCGCGCCATTTTATTGGCGCGAACAGCCGCTAGATGCCGTTCGCGCCTCTCTGCATAAGGATATTTTTAAAACTGGCGAGATGGAGGTTCTCGCCAGCCGCGAGGCGAGTTTTAGAAATAGAAAAAAAAAATTGGCGCGTTTTTCGTAACTCGCCATTTTCTGCTGTTTTCTGCGCGATTTTCTCCAAAAAATGGCGAGTTTTGAAATAGCGCTGCTCTCTGCATAGGCCCCATTGTGTTTTATTGTCCTGAGAGTCCCGACATGAGTGCACTACCGCAGTCCGTGTTCCAAAAACCCGACAGAACGTACGCTTATTTAATATGGGCCGCGATAAATGCAACAGATGATAAGATGGCAACAGTTGGTCAAATTTATCAGTATTTTATCGAAAACTATGACTTTTACAAATTTTCACCAGATGCTCATGTGTGGAAGCGTGCAATAAGGAAAAAGTTATGTATCGATCCGTGTTTTTTTCGTATTGATCCCGGTGTTATTGGAGTGTATTGGTGTGTATCACCGGATTTTTCCCGTATCTATGATCATGGAGACTTCAAAGGGCAAAAGGTCATGTTAAAACCAACTAAGAAACATCAGTCGCAGGCAAGCAATGTGCAAGTGCCAGCACCGGCTTCCAATAACTGTCCGACCGTCAGGGAAAACCTGGTGACCGGCAACCCTTGCTGTCTGTCCCCGCCCGGATACCTGCAGTCTGAGCCGGATTTCACGTACAGATTCCAGCAAGCTTGCATGTACCTAAGTGATTTCCAGCCTCATCAGCTGACTACAGGTGTAGTAGTCCCGCTGTCACCTGTCAACTACGTGTATAATCAAGAATACGGGACTGGCAGTGGCTCGGCACCAGCTGATTGGCAAAGTCTATGGTGAGTAATGTTGCCGTATTTTATTCTGTTTTTGAAATATCAATTCAATGCACAGTCAAGCGATTCTCCTGTAAGCTATATTTCCTGTAAGCAATATCATTGGCTGAGCAGCTTCTACAGTAGATGCTGAAAAATTGGTGGAAAGCTAGGCTCATGCGCATTGGAACCTTCTTGAAATGCATATGCGTGTCATCACATCGACAGTAGGCGCATGCGCATGTGAACAGGAGATGCCCCCCGAGAAAATTATTGGTGGGACTGACTGTGGGAACTTCTTTAGGGGTTTGACTGACCATTACAGTAAAACTTGTACTTTTGTTTTTCCTCAGAAAAGAAAACTTTGTCATCTCATGCGGAAAACGGCAAATGGAGGGATTTCGATGGATAATATCACTTTGTGTAACAATGCCTGCACATTGCTGAATCGGATTTAAAAAACCACGTACCGGAGTCTACAGTTTAGTGGCCGTTGTTATTGATTAGGATAGAATACTGTAACTGAGAGCTTCATAGAAAACCTGAAACAGTATGCTGTTGTTTTCAAACCGTATACAATACTTTTTTATATATACTGTATAATAAACCCGAAAAATAAAAAGTATGCATTTATTCTACTTGTATTCCAGTACCTATGTGTATTCTATACCGTACAGCATGTATTCTTTTAATACTCTTGTGATGTACATAACTGAGCATGCCTACAGTATACAGTACAGTACTGTACAGTATGCCTGGACAGTACTGTATGTTCTGGAAACACTATATTTTGTTACAGTATTAAAGGAGACAATGGAACAATTTCAAAACAATCAACATATTTTTTTTATTGGTGGAGTAAGTATAAAAACATTTATTTACAAATACAATTTAAAAACATTTAAAGTGCATAGCAATTCAAAAGATTAACAGGGTGATGGTTTATGCTAGTGAAAACTTTATTGTACAGAAAGTCAAACATTTACAGTAGGATGGTGTACAGAACAGTCAGTTAGGCTGCCACAACTCCAGTCCTCGAGGGCCACAAACAAGGCCCGGTTTTATCCTGAAAACGGGCCCGTTAGCGGCCCTCGAGGACTGGAATTGTGAAGGTCTTGTGTAAGTAAAAACATTTCTTTATTAATACAAGTTAAAACACGCAACATCTCCTTTATTAAAGTACAGAAAGTCAAAATATTCACAGTGGGATGGTGTACAGTACAGTCAGTCAGGCCTGCACAACTCCAGTCCTCTAGGTCCGCAAACAGGCCCGTTTTCACCCTGAAAACCGGGCCTGTTTGCGGCCCTCGAGGACTGGAATTGTGCAGGTCTTGTGTAAGTAAAAACATTTTTTATTAATACAAGTTAAAACACGCAACAAGTCAAAAAATAAACAACAGTTGAAAAGTCAAGCAAATTCGATTCCCACCAGATTGTCCTTCCAGGGCCGATGCCTTGTATGACGCAAAATGCCATTAATGGAGTCTCGAACGATTTTCATTAAAGGATCTGAAATTGAAAAATAGCGCCGCAATTCCTCCACAATAGTCCTTCTTAAATTTTCAGGAAGCGCCTTTTTTCGCGATTTCCTTCGTAGTTTAAATTTTTGTCCCATCCGCAGTACACCAAGTACGACACGTGGTGCTAAAAAAATTAACATGCCATACTTCTGGGGTAAACCAGCACTCATCACCCTATACTTCTCCCTGAGTGCCGGTGGCAGCTCGCGCAGGATGATGTTGGGCACCGTATCGATGCAAGCGTATGTAGGTTGGATTCAGGGAGCGGGTGTGCTTGTGGTGGTGGGCAAGGGTAGGTTGTCTGGGAGGAAGCTTTCCTCCTGTCTTGGTCGCCGTGTTGTCTCCTGGCGTGGTCTTGACGGGGTTGTCATGTTATCCTCCTCCTCAACGGCATACATGTATACAAATTCTTCTGGTGGAGGGGGTGCGCTTGGTGTTGGAAGGCGGTCGAAGGTCCCATTCATCAGATCCATGCACCCTCCTGCTCCGGCGTCAGGGATACAGGGGCATGAACACCGAGCAAATTATGTATCCCCGCTATGTCAGTCTCTATCTTCTCCATCCATCGATCCATCTTCTCCATCCGTTGATTCATCTTCTACATCCGTTGATCCATATTTAGCATGGTCTCTAAAAGAAGATCTATCTTTACCAGCATAGTATAGTTCCTGGGGATATCGACACTTAACCCATTCAGCATGCGGTCTAACGAGCTGGTTCTTGTGCATGGCGTGCTGTGGACATCTGGGTGGATGGGTGCTATGGAGGATGAGATGGGGGTTCCCTGGAGAGAAGCGGTAGCGTCGTCGAAGAAGGATGGAGAAAGTGACCCGTGGATTTCCGGGAGAGCAGCGGCAGAGTCGTCGAAGCGTAATCGAGGAAGTGGCCTGCGGGTTTGATTGGTTTGCTGCCATTTGTTTTGCCTTGAGTGTACATCACAGAATTTCTTGTTGACATAATAAGGCTTACGTGTATTAAAACCCTTAGCCTTTGGGGTTGGCAGAAGGTTTTCTTTATAAGCCTTAGCCTGTCACTTTGGCCTTGGCTTGGAAACGGTTGCCGCCTTTCGCTTTTTCTGTGTGATAGGCACGGCAGAGGCAAGTGGCATCCTGCATCCGTAGAATCGGGGTTGATCCATGGAAGCAGATGGCACAATGCAGTATCTGGACAAGGGCAAGTTCAGATACAGATCATCGAGTGGTGGGTTATGCAAAGTGTGTAACCTTTTATGCATGGCGATGAGGTACAGGTGTTAAAAGTGGGCGTACTCTAATGTGAGTCATTAACGTATAAATACACCATCCATTTTGTGGATTCACTGCACATTGAATACACATCGACTAAACATCGAATATACATTCTTGTGCTTGTATTTCTTTCTACTCGCAGCAATGCCTGTTAAAAAGATTTCAAAGGATCTCAGCTTGAGAATTAAGGAGATGTACACAAGCGGACAATGAATTGCAGATTCCAACGCTGGTTAGCTGCTTCTGGCCTCGTTGTGCCATCAACCACCGTGTGCTATCATGCACACGGAAAAACCAACCAACGCACGAGGACACCAACAGTAACCAACGCGTAAGTATATTTATATATATATATATAATACAGTATATCTATTATTGTTTATATTGCTGCATATTAATAGAACTATATAGTATAGATCTATCTAATGTTATAGTTATTTCGGTATATTTATATAACTACAGTATATCTATTATTGTTTATATTGCTGCATCTATAATTGTTTACTGTAAATGATGTGCTGTACTTGTGGCCTACTGCACTGTAATTTAACGGATTGTTGTTTTTCATTACACTGTAGGGAGACAACTCTTCTGGTCGACAAAATAAGTGAAGAGAATGATGAGAAGAGTGCCTTAAGGGTCAAATACACTCTGCTGCAAAATCACACTGTATCCGAGACCAGCATAAAGAAGATGAGACGCAGCATTGGATGGAATTGGACGTGTGAGGTTAGTACTGGACAGTACAGGAGGTTAAAGTGTTGTTTAAGAAACTGTACTGTACCTATAAAATTATTCCTTGTCATTACAGAGCGTACCCTATGATAAGGGACGTTAACAAGATCAAGAGATGTCCAGGCCCAGGCATGGATCGACAGTGGAGAAACTTTCCAGGATTGTATCTTCACTGACGAGTCTACTGTATCGCTGGAGAGATTTGCCACCTTTGCATTCCACGAAAAAGTTTGCATATCTATGAAGCCGTGTCCAAAACACCCAGTGAAGATGCATGTGTGGGGTGCCATCTCTAGGCGTGGACCAGGATGCATCGTCATCTTTGAAGGTAAAATAAGTCACACGCTTTTGCCTTATGCACTGTACTGTACTAGTGTGCAGTTTTTTGAGCACTTTTCTTTTCTTGTTATAGGAATCATGAATAAAGCTTTTTTCCAAGAGCAAATTGTGCCTGAGATTGTGGAATACATCACACGTGAGTTCCCAGATGGTCACCGTTTCTACCAGGACAACGATCCGAAGCACACCGCGTCAACAGCGCATATTCTTGAGCGCGGTATCAACTGGGTGAAGATGCCAGCGGAGTAAGTGCGGTAACGTGTCTCATTTTTTCCCCACTGTTTTTACTGTGTACTTTATCTCTTTAACTAATTGTCCTTTTTTTCCCCCTCCAATGACAGATCGCCAGACCTCAATCCTATTGAAATGATCTGGCATCAGCTGAAGGACCATATCTGAAGTCGTGAAACCCTCAAAAAGGATGAGTTGGCTGATGGGCGGCTGATCTGTTAAATGATAATGATGAGGATTTAATAGGCTGCAATGCTTCGCGTGTCCACCAGATGGCATAAATTCATGAATTGTAATGCAGTATATATATACAGTACTGTATATACACAGTAAGGACCATATCTGAAGTCGTGAAACCCTCAAAAAGGATGAGTTGGCTGATGGGCGGCTGATCTGTTAAATGATAATGATGAGGATTTAATAGGCTGCAATGCTTCGCGTGTCCACCAGATGGCATAAATTCATGAATTGTAATGCAGTATATATATACAGTACTGTATATACACAGTATATATACATGGCCGGCCTCACATGGTACGGTAGCCAATCAGAGCGTGGGAAATACATCCCAACTCTGATTGGCTCTAGTACCATGTGACAGGCTTTCAATTATGTCACATCCGTTCTCCCCCAAGCCTCTGTCACATGGTCTACTAGAGCCAATCAGAGTAGGGATGTAGTTCCCACGCTCTGAATGGCTACAGTACCATGTGAGGCCGGCCATGTTTCTTTTCATGACGTCATCTTAAAGGCAATTGAAGCACAGCCATTCTGATTGGCTGTGCTTTCATTGCCTTTAAATGACGTCATCATTTTTTTTTTGTTCGACCAAATCACATGTTTTTCACGGCCCAATCAGGAGAGTGGGAAACATTTGACCAAAATGTGACGTCATAGGCCTATAAAAGCCTATGTCGCCTCATTTTGAAGCCAGTCGCTGAGGAGGGAACACCTCCCCTCCTAAGAAGAGAAGAAGGGTGTGGCGTAAGAAGACGTAAGAAGACGGAAGAAGACGGAGAAGACCCCAAAGAAGAAAAGAAGACCCCAAGACAGAAGGGAAGGATTACAAATAGAAGAACAAGACACCGTTATGGATTGTAATGGGTTTTTTTTATGGTTTACCTGTGGATTGGTTCCTGTGCTGCCGGGTCGCCTGGATTTCGGTGAGTGGGCATCTAACGGTGAGTAAACACAAGAAAAGTTTATTATTTTTACTTTTACAGGTTTATTTGATTTTTCATTCATGTCTTTTATTTTTTCAGTCCCATTTAATGCCCGTGAATGTAGCTATGCACCCATGTAAGGTGACCTGTCAGGCCCACCGGGGACTCGCATGGGGCTGGGGTATGAACCCTGTATGTGAAAGGATAAATCATGTTTTTATGGGGGGGGCACAGGGGGTGGGTTATGTATTTAATAAATAGAATGATGTTTATTGTGGGGCAGTGTATTGTTTTTATTGTGGGTACTGGGGGTGGGAGGAGGGGGTATTGGCCCCAAGGGTATGTGGGTAGGCCCCCAAGCTGGGTAGTGGGTGAGGGTGGTTAGGCCTCACGGGGTGGGGGGTTAGTGGGGGAGGGTATGTACAGTGGCGGCCGAGCTGAGTCTTCAGCGGCCGCCACCACAATGTGCGGGCAGACTCCGGGCAGACGCAGCTGGTGACACGCGGGTGGTGACGCGTGCCACGCGTCACTGTGGCGCCGGTCACATGTCCGCCGGCATCCCCGGATAAGGGGACATGGGACAGGGAAATGGAGGGTAGAGCCAGGAAGAGGGGGAGCAGAGGCAGCCAGGGGGTCACGAGGGGAGGGGAAGACTGCTGAGCAGAGGCAGAGCAGCGAAGCAGCCAGGGGGTCGCGAGGGGAGGGGAAGATGCGGCTGAGCGCGGCCAAGTTCGGCACCAGCCAAAAAAAGCTCCGGAACATTCCGGGCATTTGTGAGATTGAAGTTGGCCGCAGCAGTAGGCCTCCCGAGTGGTGGGTGAGGGTGGGTTAACCCCTTAATGCCTGTAGCGGTTAATAACCGCTATGGTGATTAAGCGGTTAGGGGACATTACATTAGCTATTGTGATTTTTGTGCAAGTTTAGCAGCATTGGAGGGGCATGGGCAGGATGAAGATGAGGATGAAGACGGCCTTCATCGTGGGTGCCTGTAAAAGGTAAGTGTCATATATATTGCCTGTATTTATTGTAATTTATATGTATTTAAAATGGGCAAATGCATTATTATCCATATGTGTTTATCCATTACAGTACTGTATGTGTTAGGGGGCGGAGGGGATGTGTGTTGTTTATTGGGGGCAATTGTCCCCAATAAACATGCTAATGTGCCTTAACCCCTTCATTGCATTAGCGGCTATCCGCTAATGTAATGAAGCTGCATTAATGTAAATTTTAATAATAGTGTGCGGGAGCAGGGGGTCCCTTGAGCTGAACCGCATTGATTTATGCCTCAAAGAAACCCTGCTTCCCGAGTTACAGGCCCCGGTTTGGGGCATCGGTGCCAGTGTGGACGCCATCTTTATAGAGCCCACGTCGCATTGTGGACGCTTTAAAGATGGCGGCGACACTGGAACCCGATGCGCCATACCGGGGCCAGTAACTCGGGAAGCAGGGGTCTCTGAGGTAGAAATCAATGCGGTTCAGCTCCGGGGACCCCCTGCTCCCACACACTATTATTAAAATGTACATTAATGCAGCTTCATTACCATAGCGGATAGCCGCTACGGTAATGAATTTTTGTTTATTGTTATGTGTGTTTTAATACTAGTGTAGATGTACAGGGGGTCTCCTGAGCTGAACCGCATTGTTTTCAGGTCCGAGGACGCCCTACTTCAGGAGTTACAGGCCCCTTTATGGGTTGCCGGTATCCCCTGCAGAATTTAAATGTCCCGGTCACGTGATGCGGTAGCTTTAAAGTGCAGGGGATACCGGCACCCCATAAAGGGGCCTATATCTCCTGAAGTAGGGGGTCCTCGGACCTGAAACCAATGCGGTTCAGCTCCGGAGACCCCCTGCTCATGTACACTATTACTAAAATGTATTTATTTAGTGTACGATCGCCTGTAACAGTCTTGCATGGAGATACAGAATCTCCATGCAAATGTTACATGCGGCTTTTTTTTCTATCAGCTAGCGTACGTAAAGGTTAAGAACGCTAGCAGGGGAAAAAAAATCATCACGCATCATCATCAGAACGCTGTAACTGTTCTGAGCTATTTTGAGCAGGTACGTTAAAAAATGGGCTCAAGGCCTTAGTGAATTGTGTCCCCGGCCTCACTTTTTAACGAACCTGCTTTTTTGCCAAATCAAAACGCAAAGCCATTGAGCTTAGTGCATAGCCCCCTGAATACGGTATCATCATGGGGCTATGCACTAAGCAGTGATAACTTAATTTAAGAGCGCAAAGTGGCTTTTAAGGCTGATACAGCCTGGTGCGTGATTCACTAAGCAGTGATAACAGCATTTATCGGCCTTTAAAAGCGTTTTTTCATCCCTGTGTGAAAAAGAAATACGTCCGATCAGGCAAAAACTGCAAATGCGCTGTTTTTTTCTATTCCGCGTGATTCACTAAACAGTGATTACTGAATCGTGCTTTAAAAGTACACCAGAATAACAAGGCGGGTGCAAAAGAAGTGAACACTGTCAAAAAATCTTTGTTTGCCTTTTTTCCAACACACAATTAATACAACAGGCCAGCGGGTGTCCCCGGGTGATCCCCGGGTGATCCCCGTGGTAGTCCGGGGGTCCCCGCTGGCCTGTGGTACCAATCGTGTGCCCCCAAAAAAAGAAACAATACTTTTAAATAAATACACCCCCCTCCCCACCGCCCCTAACATTTAAAGTACAGTAATGGGCAAAATTTAAAATACAACATTAAGCAGCATAAATAAAGTAAATAAAGCACTCACCCCTGCTAGGCTGCCATGATGAAGGCCGTCCTCATCCAAATCACGGTCCATTCCCTTTGTTGTTACAAACAATACAAAACAACAAAAAAAAGACAATCTAATGTCCCCTAACCCCTTAATCACCTTAGCGGTTAGTAACCGCCATAGTAATTAATGGGTTAACCCATCCTCACCAAATACCAACCCGGTAGGCCTAAACACCCATCCTTGAGGATAATACCCCTTCACCCACCGCCGCGACCCACAATAAAATAACAAACAATACACAACCCACTCACCCTGTGACATTACATAAACCATTATTTATTTTTTTACACACAGGATTAATACCACAGGCTGGTGGGGGTCCTTGGCTGGTCCCGACGGGTGTCCAGAGGCCCCACAGCACCCTGGTGGTACCTACAGGTTTCTGGGGGCCCTCGTGTGGACCCCGCTAGGCTCAGTGGCCTTCAGGTGGTTCCCGGAGGTGTCTGGGGGTCCCTAGGTCATCCCCATGGGTGTCTGGGGGCCCTCGGGTGGTTCCCACAGGGGGCTGGGGGCTTTTTGGTGGTTCCAACGGGGGTCTTGGGCCCCCTGGTTGTCCCTGAGGGGACCCCATAGCTGTGAGGCCGAGGTTCCTCCCTGCAGGTTTCCATGGGTCTTTAGGTGGTCCCCGTTGAGGTCCCATACACCTCCCCCCCCCCCCCCACCCAAACACATACAGTACTGTAATGGGCAAAATAACTATTATCCAGATATGGATAATAGATTATTTGCCCATTATTAAACACAACATTAGCCATGAAGCATAAATAAAGTAAATAAAATCGTTCTACTTACCCCTGGCAATATGAGGGGCATCCTCATCAGCTTACTGCAGCTCCATGTTCTCAGTTGCCACAAAGAATACATAGCAAAATACACATTAGATATAGTGGTTCCCAACACTCCGTAAGAAAAAATCAGATAGAGGCATCAATAAGGGAATAACAATGATATATTCAAGAATATTGCATTACACAAGCCAACCCTAATCGGGGCTAGGAAAGAAATTTACATGGAAACAAGGGCTAAACAATAAGTAACAAGTCTGGAGAGGGAGAAAGATGGAGGAAATATAAAGGAAACAACAACCGTGGGGGAAAAAAAGAAAGGATAAAAGGGAGGGGAGGAAAAAGAACAACGTATAACAACGTATAACAAATGCTCAGGTCAAGGTGATAATATATAGGGGGCAACGAACGTTTCCGGTACCAACACTTCCCTTCTTCAGGCCCGTTCCCACAGTGTGGTTCTTCCTTTTATAATATACCTCCACCCAAAAACACCTCACACAGTCAACATTTAACTGAAAATCAACCTGAAAATTAACATTAAAAATGTAACCAGTTTTTTGCTCTAATAAGAGAGAATGGTCCTGTCAGCTGATTTAAGGCT
This sequence comes from Ascaphus truei, assembly GCA_036426205.1. Taxonomy (NCBI): domain Eukaryota; kingdom Metazoa; phylum Chordata; class Amphibia; order Anura; family Ascaphidae; genus Ascaphus; species Ascaphus truei. The sequence continues at coordinate 228,651 of WSYH01000183.1, forward strand.
AGTGTCAGTTTTGGTTGCACTTAGGGTTTTGTAATGTGTACAGCCGCGACCCCTTTTATTCTAACACTTCACCGATATTTTCCGGTGACTTTTTCCGAATGCCACGCACTTTGCCGCGTTCGTGTGGCGTTCGTGCCGTATTCATGTCACAGTCATGCCGGCGTCACCCGCGCTTGATCTGTTTAATGAGAAAGTTTCGGATTTAATTGGTTGCAATTCTTCGCGTATCCGCCAGGTGGCAGATATTCATGAATTGTAATGCACATGCACTTCAGTAATGTGTCTACTTGCAGGTGTTTAAAAAATACCACAGTGGTCCTTTGTGAATTGACCTTGGTACTGAAGAAGTTGTACAACATTGTATCTATTTAGGCGTTTCATATTAAAAACTAAATGCAAAGTGTCTGGTGTTCTATTCCATTGTCCAGAGAGGTCCAGAGATGAGTACACTGCAGTCCGTGTTCCAGAAGCCCAACATAACATACGCTTATTTAATATGGTCAGCAATTAGTTCAGCAGATGATAAGATGGCCACAGTCAAATGTATCAATATTTTATCGAAAATTATGACTTTTACAAATTTTCGCCAGATGCTCTGGGGTGGTAGCGTGCGATAAGGAAAAAGTTATGTATCGATCCACGTTTTTTTGGTATTGCTCCTGCACCCGGAGTTACAGGAGGAGGGTATTGGTGTGTTGCCCCTGAATTTTCCAGTATCTTTGATCATGGAAAGTTCAAAAGCGAAAGATCATGGTAAAACCAACTAAGAATCGTCAGTCCCAGGCAAGCAATGCGCAGCGCCAGCACCAGCTTCCAATAACGGTCCGACCGTCTGTGAAAATCTGCTGACCGGCAACCCTTGCTATCAGCCCCCGCCTGGATACCTGCAGCCTGAGCCGGATTTCACGTACAGATACCAGCAAGCTTGCATGTACCAAAGCGATTTCCAGTTTCATCAGCTGTCAACTACAGGTGTAGCAGGCCCGCTGTCACCTGTCAACTACGTGTATAATCAAGACTACGGGACTGGCAGTGGCTCGGCGCCAACCGAATGGCAAAGTCTATGGTAGGTACAGCTGCCGTATGTAATTATTTTTTTACCATATCAATATCAATGCACAGTAAAGCAATTCTCCTGTAATCAATCGCTTTGCTTATGGTTATTTAGTTCTTGTAGTCACAATTCGCCAAAATGTAGTCCAGCAATATCATTGACTGCGCAGCTTCTCCTGTTAAGCGCATGCGCATTGGAACCCTGTTGAAACGCATACAGTATGCGTCTCATCACATCTAGGCGCATGCGTGTACTTTATGTGAACAAGAAACGCCCCCCGAGAAAATAATTGTTGGGACTGACCGAGGGGACTGCGGGGACTGACTGTGGGAACATCTTTAGGGGACTGACTAGTTTGAACTAAGCATTACAGTAATATTTTATTTTTCTTCCTCAGATAAGAAACTTTGTCATCGGGCTGAGAACGACAAATGGAGGGATTTCGATGGATAATATCGCTTTTTGTAACAATGCTTGCACACTGCTGAATCTGAATCAGTGCCATTTTTATTGATTAGGATAGAATAACTGAGCTTTTTTACATACTTTTTTACATACTGTACTGTATAATAAACTCCAAAAATAAAAAGTATGCATTTATTCTGTACATGTATTACAGTGCAGTATGTGTGTTCTACTGTAATAATAATACAAATACCGATAATGCATTTTAATACTGTTTTGATATACTGTAATGCGCTGTAAGTAAAAAAACTTTAATGGTGTACTGTAATTAAAACCATGCAGGTATATTTAAAAAAAGCAGCAATTTATTTAATTGGTGGGTGCAGTAAGTACAAATACATTAATGGTGTCCAATACAGTAAAAACATTGACAGTATGAATACAATCTACACTACCGACACACTTTATTGCAGCACGGCTAGCACCGCAAGCCGGGGGATGCCCCGGCGTGCTAGCCGCACTCCCTCAGCGTGCCGCGCATCACCGATGCGCGGTCACGCGTCATCGGGTGCCTGCGCCCCCTGCACGCGCGTCCAGGTCTCCCCGAGGGAGCCCTGGTGTCCCGCGATGTGGGGGACGGCGGCAGGGGGTTCCGGGGGACCCGGCGGACCCGGCAGCGGGAGGGAGAGCGCCCCGATCGGAGGGCGCTCTTCCGCTGCTTCGGCGCGCGCCTGGCACCCTCCGGCGCGCGCCAGGTTACTGCTGCGGCCGAGAACGGGCAAATGCTCGAATAAACTCAGCCGCAGCAGTACAACAATCAACATTATTTTTATTGGTGCAGTACTGTACTGCACCGACACACTTTATTCGAGCAAATACCCAGTATGTACCTGGCAGATACCTGGAATGCGACGCTCCTCACCTCTGACAAGCCCCGTTGTGTTTGCCTTCCCAGCCTGGGTTCATGCCTGGCTGACGGGCGGCTGATCTGTTAAATGATAATGATTAGAATTTAATAGGCTGCAATGCTTCGCGTGTCTACCAGATGGCATAAAGTCATGGAATTGTAATGCAGTATAATATATATTACTGTGCAGTATGCAGCCAGCGGGAATAAAATGCTTCAATCCCTGCTGGAAAAAACCAATGCACTGGGCAGAAAACAGTCACAAACCTCAAACACGGGTATACCCGAATTCGTGGGAATAGCCGAGCTCGAATAAAGTGTGTCGCCAGATGTAAGTAAAAAAACATTATGGTGTACTGTAATAAAAGACATACAGGTATATTAAAAAAACATATTAGAATACAATTTTAAAACAATGAACAAGTCAGAAATGAATCAACATTTTACAAACGACCAATCACGAAGTGAATTCGATCCCCAGCAGATGTCTTCCGGGCCGATGCCTTGTATGCTGCAAAATGCCATTAATGGAGTCTTGCACGATTTTCCTAAAGAGAGGAAATTGAAAATAGCAACGCAATTCCTCCACAATAGTATTCTTAAATTTTCAGGAAGAGCCTTTTTCTGTGATTCTTCGTACTGTAGTTCACATTGTGGGCCCACTCTAAGTACAACGAGTATGCACGTGGCTTTGAAAATTAACAAAGCATGCCTCTAGGGTATACGAACACTTGCAAACCTATACTTCTCCCTGGGTGGCTGGGGCAGCTCGGGCAGGTGATGTCCGGGCAACCGTCTCAATGCAAGCGTATGTGGGTTGGATTCGGGAGACGGGTGTGCTTGTGGCGGCGGGAGAGGGTAGGTGTTTAGGAGGATGCTTTTCCTCCTGTCTGGTCTCCTTGTCAGTGTTGCCTCCCTGGCATGGTCTTGACAGGGTTGTCATGTATCTTTGTCAACGGCATACATGAACACATATTCTTCTGATGGAGGGGGGTGCGCTTGACGATGAAAGTTGAAGGTCCATTCATCCCTAATCCATGCCACCCTCCTGCTCCGGCATCGAGATACAGGGGCATGAACTCCGAGCAAATTATGTATCCCCGCTAGTGTCAGTCTCTATCTTCTCCATCCGTTGATCAATCTTCTCCATCCGTTGATCCCTCTTCTCCATCCGTTGATCCATATTTAGCATCGTCTCTAAAAGAAGATCTATCTTTACCAGCATATCTTTACCAGGGATATCGACACTTAAACCATCAGCATTCGGGTCTAACGAGCTGTATCTTGTGACATGTGTGCTGTGGACATCTGGGGGATGGGTGCATAAGAGGATGAGATGGGGGTTCCCTGGAGATAACGGCAGCATCTCGAGGAGTGATGGAGGAGGTGTCTGTGGTATTCCGGGAGAGAAGCGAAGATGTCGAGTGAGTGATGGAGAAGGTGTCCTCTGGGTTTCCCGGAGAAGCGACAGAGAGTCGAGAGTGACGGAGAAGGGTGTCCTCTGGGTTTCCGGGAGAGAGCGCAGCGGCGGCGAGGAGTGATGGAGAGGTCCTCTGGGTTTCCGGGAGTGAAGCGGCAGGGGCGGCGAGGAGTGATGGAGAAGGTGTCCTCTGGTTTCCGGGAGAGAAGTGGCAGCGGCGAGGGCTGATGTAGAAGGTGACCATTTTTTGTGCTTTAGTGTACATCACCGAATTTTCTTCTGACATAATAAGGCTTCTAAAGCCTTACCTGTAGCCTTGTGGAGTCATCAGAAGGTTTTCTTATTAGCTTGAGTCTGTCGCTTTGGCCTGGCTTGGAACGGCTGCCGCCTTTCGCTTTTTCTGCATGACAGGCACGGCAGAGGCGAGTGTGTGTTCTGCGTCCGTAAATCTGGGTGATCCATGGAAGCAGAGTGCACAATGCAGTATCTGGACAAGGGCAAGTTCAGATACAGATCATCGAGTGGGAGGCTAGCCATGTGGCACCTTTTATGCTTGGCGATGAGGTGCAGGTGTAAAAGTTGGGCGTATTCTTATGTGACCCATTAAGTATAAATACACATCCATTTGTGATTTCACTGCACATTGTACACATCGACTAAACATCGAATATCATTTCTTGTGCTTGTATTTCTTTCGACACGCAGCGATGCCTGTTTAAAAGATTCTAAGGATCTCAGCATGAGAATAAAGGAGAATGTACACGAGAGGACAAGGTTTGCGGATATTCAACGACTGGCTAAGATTATGGCCTCATTGGTGCCGCAGCAACCGTGATGCCCAGGTAAGACCAAAAAAGTAAAGAGGACACAACGGTAAATACCACATAAGTGTTACTGTACTGTACTGTATCTATCGAGTATTAGTGTATCGCTGTGTATTTATATAACTCTATTCTATACAATCTATTTTTATTGTTATCGCTGTATAGTTTATACAGTATAAAATATTCTATTAAAGTAAAATCTATTTGCATAACTGTAGGCCTGAGCATAAATGTTCCTGTACTGTGCCTACTGTAACGTATTGTTTTTTCCTTGAAACTGTAGGGAGACAACTGTTCTGGTTGACAGAATCAAGTGAAGAGAATGATGAGAAAGAGTCCTTAGGGTCAAAGAACATCTGCAGAAAAATCACAAGCTAGCACGTATCAGAGCGCCTCGATAGTGACAGAACTGATATAGAGGAAGCACTGAGTGACACCAGGGAGTGTGTACTGAACACCTCGGACTTATTGTGCATATGTTACCTTTTGTGAGACACATTTATTTTGTGCGACTAGTTACAGTGAGGGGTTGAACATGTCTGCTGGTTAATAAACGTACCCAGTGACCTACTAAAGTTATTCTTTTCATTACAGGTACCCTATGATAACCGGTAAATAAATATTTTTTCAGACTGATACCCTGATGGTGAAGTTATACCACACCATGCCCTTAATCATCAACTAGGTCCCTTCCCTAAGGGATTACACGCAGGCGCAGAGATGTGACGCTCGGCTCGGCAATAAAAAGCACAAGCCAAGCTTTGGAAATGAAGGTTTTCGAGAGGTGCCGATAATAAGTTGAAATCGTTGAGCCTTGTGTGTGTCTGCAGGGGGGGGGGGGGTAAAAGGTGGCATGAAGGATTGCAGCAGTACTGTAGTTCAAATACATATTTTGAACAGGTCATATAATGTTTTTGATCCCCAGAACCCCAAATCAATAAAAATTACATTAAAGACATGGAATGACCAGGTTGTAAATTAAAAGCTACCTAGTACGAATGAGAACATCAGAATGTACAAGTAAGTTTTATGTAGGCCACACATGTTGTTGGAAACTAAACATAAAACTGGACTTCCACATGAGTTGAAGTATTCACGCATATGCACATTAATCATCAACTAGTCCCTTCCCAGAGGATTTACACGCAGGCGCTGAAAGGTGACACCAGGCTCTGGACGTTATACCACACAGGAATGTGATGACAGGTTCGGGATGATTAAAGCCAGAAAGCATTTGGTTGGAGAGGTGTACTGAAACTGTTGATAAGAAGTGAAATAGTGTATTTTAGCAGTGTGTTGCGGGGGGCGAGAGGGAGTGCGCTGTATGCGCCAAAATGTGATACTGAACACGCTATACGTTTCAACCATGTTCAAATGAGACATAAGTACTGTACAGTACTGTACGGTACACGCAAATATAATACGAGTATGAAAAAAAACAAGTACAAGTAAAAGTACTGATTATTAAAATATGTAATACAGGAACATACAGTATGTATAGAAATGTGATAATTTTATATTCGAAGAAGAACGCAATGCTATATTTTTTTTTAATACGTAGGACATGTAAATCCTCCATTTTACAAATACTGCGAGCGACACAACAGACATAATGCATTAGACATGCAATGCATTAGATTTATTAGACTTTTATAAGTCTGCGAAACGCCCACACTGTGTTTTAGACGGTATTGCAGTATACGGGACAGCGCTAAAAAATACGAGCGTAAACATAACGAAAAGCGCTACGGAAAAAAAAACAGAAAATATACGCTTCTGGCCGCGGTTAGCAGAGCGCGCTGATCCGGCCGCATAGGATTAAAGGCGACCGCAGCTGTAGTTTGATTTTCAGTTAAATGTGACGTGTGAGGTGTGTTTGGGTGGAGTTATGTTATAAAGGGTGTACCACAGACTGTTTTAGTCTGTGGGAACGGCCTGAAGAAGGGGAATGTTGGTCCAAAAACGTCGTTGCCCCCCTATATTTTCACCTTAACTGAGCGTTTGTTTACAGAGCAGGGGCACGCAGGGCTGGTGCAGAGAGGGAGGTCCGAAAGAGAGACAGGTAAGGAGGGGCACGTCACAAAAGGACGTGTTCCCTGATTCGTTACACATATCATATGAATAGCATTTTTACAAGCTACTGACCGACACTTTATTCGAGCAAATACCCAGTATGTACCTGGCAGATACCTGGAATGCGCCGCTCCTCACCTCTGACAAGCCCCGTTGCATTTGCCTTCCCAGCCTGGGTTCATGCCTGGCTGACGGGCGGCTGATCTGTTAAATTATAATGATTAGGATTTAATAGGCTGCAATGCTTCGCGTGTCTACCAGATGGCATAAATTCATGAATTGTAATGCAGTATATATATATATACTGTGCAGTATTGCAGCCAGCGGGAATAAAATGCTTCAATCCCTGCCTGGAAAAAAACCCAATGCACTCGGGCAGAAAACAGTCACAAACCTCAATACACCCGGGTATACCCGAATTCGTGGGACTAGCCGAGCTCGAATAAAGTGTGTCGCCAGTGTATACTGTAGAGTAATTGCTGTTATTTACCAGAAAAATGTTCATAGCTCGCAACCGATCCTCATGTCTGATAGAGGAATAAAGAGAGGAAACACCTAGAGTCACCTATTAATAATAGGGCATCAAGTCTCAGGATGGCCACCACTTTTAAACTATGGCATCAGTTGCTGACATACATATGCTGTGTGGCATCCAGCATAGCATACCGATCAAGCCAACCTATGGTTGTTAAATGTAGCACATCCTGTAGCCATCCTGAGACTTAATGCCCTATTATTAATAGGTGACTCTAGGTGTTTATTTAGCCCAATTTACCAGATTTAATTTGAGAATAATTCATCTGTGCTACACCTCTGTAGTCCAACCCTACCTCCCCATCACCCTTCCTATTTAATTACATTGTGTGTTTATAATTATTACCTTATATGTAGACTTTATTTTAGTTTGATACCTATTAAATGCTAAGTTTTAACCGCCCAGGAGTGCATTTGACAAATGAGCTATTAGTTAGAGTGTTGAGGTACTAATACACCTCTACTCTCTAATTTATGCTAGTAATCCACATGTAAGTTGATTTCCATTCCATCTCATTCACCACAATCAAAAGGTGTTTGGTTTCTCTGAGAAAAAATCGTAACTCAACTACCAGAGGCTGCAAGAAACTTTCAACATACTCTGATCGACCTTCACTAAGGGAGCCGATACCCGATACTATAGGTCTCCCCAAGGGGCACATGGGATTATTGTGCAATTTGGGGGAGATGATGGAATATGGGTACGGTGGGCTTGTCTCAATATAAATACTTAAAACTCAGCCACTGTCAAAATACCCTCATCCAGACCTGACTTCAAAAATCGAAACATTGTTTGCAAAGAAATATACTTTAGCCTTACCCAAAATGTTGATATAGGGGAGTAGAGTGGCACAATACTGAGCATAATCATCATATAATATGTATCTCATATCGCTTAACTTACCATAGTCGTAGTCCCATAAAGTAAAAGCAAAATACATATCAAAGGTATACACCATTAACATTTTGGGTATGAGTAAGGCTAGAATATGTGACATCAATGTGATCTTGGGTACCCGATACTCACCCCTTGTGAAATTCTACCTCTTCTGAGTGGAGTTAAAAGTTTTGAGTCAAATTTTGGTCCATCTGATGCTCTATTTATATTTAAGCTTCTAGCCTTGAAACTTGATATAATATCTATTTATCTTTTATAATATAGTGTGCATTTTGTGATCTAACTTTCCAAATATGCATGCTGTACTGCTGCTATTAAGAAAACTCCTCTATGTTGCAGACACTCTGTCACATGGTTCAGTTCCACTGCCTCAATTGTCACCTTGTTATATTGTAACTTAGTATGTCTCTGCAGTAGTTATGGTATACTGCTAATTGACATTATGCCATTATATATCTGGTGAACTAACTTTCTCAAATGTTCTGCAGTATTGCTGCTTTCTAGGTAACCCCATTATGCTTCTGATAGTCTATTATAATATCAGTTTATGTTGTCTACGTTTGACTTGTCAGTAACTACTGATGAACATACAGTATATGATGTTTCTTATTTGCTCAGAGATCTTTTTATACTCTGTAAAAGAGTGTCTGCTCTTAATATTGACAATGTATTTTGGCGCTCACGTGGTTAGCAACATGTCTCATGGCATGCACAGCACAAACGTTATGACACAAATTCCGCAAGTGTGAAAATAAAATAAAATAGTACTAATATGTACAGTACAGTACAAGGTCATTAGACAAAGACACGTGTACATTTATTTCCTCTTCCAAACATCTGCACTCACTACATTGTACCATTCAGTACAGAGTATCATAGGTAAAGATATTCAGTGCGCCACCTTCCGGACACAGACGTGACTGCAACAAAATACATCATTTCGTCTGACCACAAACAAGGTCCGTGCGGCGAGGTGCACGGTGAGGCAACGGATGGGGTGCACACTATTTGGGGCCAATTACACATATATCATGGTCTATTTGTAGGGCTTGGAGGAAGGGAGGCAAAGTTATCCCTGTATAACTGCTGGAATGCTTTTCTGGCTGCTAAAATAATTGCTAGAATAGTGCTCCGTCGTGTGGGAGGATGGTCCCCTTAGGGTCCTAGGCCTTGGTACAGCTGAACTGGCTGAACAAGTCGTAGTTCCACCACTGGCTGTACATAGAATTTTTCTTAAAAGAACCCCTGCCCTGTAGATCTTACAATCTTGTTTTGGTGCCTGCGGCAAAGGGAGATAAAGCGACTTTCCCAAGGTCACAAGGAGCTTACACTAAGATTCTCTTTGTAGTTTCTCTCTATATTTGAACTAATTAAATACAGTACCTTTGTGAGCTTTCATTATGCATTATTTTGGTGCTTAAAACTCTGCTTTTGCAATCCATGTGTTCTATTAAGTATGCATGTTTGCCATTCTGATACAGTTCCCAAGTAGAAGAGAGAATATAAGTTTTAGAAAAGCAAAGTTTTCTCCAATAGGCATATATCAGAAGACTTTCAAAGCTCTCTGTTTACCTCACACATTTAAATGATCTTGCAGTATGTCTATCACACACAGTCCAAAAGAAAAATAATAATTTTGGTCCCTTAATCCAGCGGTGCGCAAACTTGGGGGCGGGAGAATTTGTAGGGGGGGCACGGGCGGTTACAGAGGCCCTGCACTCTTCCCCATGGCATTTAAATTAAATGCTGGGGGAGGCATGATGCCTCTGTAACTCACTTATTTGCTGCCAGCCGGGTCCTTGTCGACACGTCACCATGGCAACGCGGTGTCAAATGACACTGTGGGGTCATGTGACGGCATGAGTCGCCATTGCAATGCGCGTCAAATGACGCGGTGGGGTCATGTTAGGTCACATGACCCGCAACGTCATTTGACGCTGAGCCATTGGGAGAGAGGGGCGCGAACGCTGCAACTCCCAAGAAGGGGGCCGCAGCTCAAAAAGTTTGTGAACTGCTGCCTTAATCTGTGACAATATCTCAAAGCACATGCGCAGAACGTACCAGTCATCTGATTTCACTTATAAGAGATTAGGGAACATTTCCAACCTCTAAGATTAATTTATTCCTTACTATTATACTATGGTCCTGCCACAATATTTCGTTGGGATTTAGGACCGGACTTTGACTAGTCTATTCTAAAACATGGATTTTCTTCTTCTACAGCTTTTCTTTTGTAGATCTGCTTGCATGTTTAAGATCATTGTCTTGCTGCATGACTCACTTTCTCTTGAGCTTCAGCTCACGGACAGATGGCTTGACATTCTCTAGAATCTTCTGATACAATGCAGAATTCATGTTTGTGTCAAGGATGGCAGGCTGTCCAGGTCCTGACGCAGCTAAGTAGCCCCAAACCATAACACTCCCACCACTTGAAAGCTGAGATGAGGTTCTTCTGTTCAAACATAGTGTTTAGTTTTCGCCAAACATAATGTTTCTCATTCTGCACGGTCCCCGGCATCTAATTTAAATAGCGCAGGGACTCTGTAACCGCCACGCCCCCCAGTTTGCGCACCCCTTCACTAGAATTTGCAGGGATTGTGTGTGTTTGTTAATTGTCAAGTGGTAACAGTTATTTGGAGGTTAGTGATCCCTCCTCGCTGGATTTATGTTCACTCCTCAACACTTTTTAAATAGCAGGTTTTTTTTGTAATGCACCAGTGGAAAACTGGTCTATTGAGACATTTCTGTGTCCATTGCAGGGGGTGGAACAGGGTAATCTACCTCAAGTGGTGCTGATATTAATAAAATGTGTGTATACTGAGCATAATACTCTTAAAGTTTGAGTGAGATGATAAGATGAATCACACTATAAATTTGATGGTCCTGTATGGCAGATGATTCTGTGAATAAAGTTTAGAGATAGAACATAGTGAAGTATTGCTTGAAAATGGACTTTGCAAATGATAGAAAGCCACTTACAATTCATGAGAAATAAATACCATGGTGGAACACATCCCGGCTCAAAATTAATGTGAGAGATATCTCAAGTCGCGTCTCAGTTGTAAGTTTTCTACTGCATGGTCCGTGGGCTCTCCCCTTCTTGTCTGTTCGAAATGATGTCTTTGAATTCAGCAACGCCCACACATGAGCACGGTGCTTGTGGTCTTCCTCAGGTGTGAAACTCTTTGTCCCTGTTTATCCCTACATTTAGCTCTTTAAATATATGTGATTGGTCAATGGGATAATTGGGATGCTAGCTATATGCAATGCATAGCAAGTGTTCAGGAATATATCATTTAAAAAAAACAGTAGAGAAAATGTTACACATGATTACATAGTCACAACAATATATTTAAGTCAATACAAATAAATAAAATCATAAAAGATATATAGTAAAAACATATAATATTTTTTTTTAAATTGTAAAAGAAAATCACTAAAAAACACCAAGGGCCAAATAACCCCATTCATCCACCCCCGCTAACCACAAAAAACCTGGCATGGCTGGTTAACCCCTTCATTACCTTAGCGGTTAGCCGCTAATGTAATGAAGTGGGCTTTAAATGCATTTTTCCTGCCTCGGATGCATGCCGGGGGGCTCCGATGCTGCTATTAATGGTATCAGCTCCGGAGACCTCCGGCATCAATCCCAGGCAGGAAAAAGGCCTGATTTTTTTTCTTCCTAATTCCCTTGCTTAGTGCACAGACCCCTAAACGAGCGCGAAAATACCGGAACATATTTCGTAAAAAAAAAAAAAACGCATCTGCCCGCGGTTATCAAAGTTGCGCCGATTCGACTGCATTAGGATAAAGGCGGCCGCCACTGTAAGTAAGTGTAAAGTGTGTGTGCCAGAGACAGGCATAATTGTGGGTGTAATTGATGAGTGTACAGGGGCATAGAAATCCATAATAATAAGTTCATTGCATACAGTAAGTGGGCAGGTGAATGTGGTGTTGTGTGTGAATGTGGCCATGTGGATGAAGTAATGTGTGAATTCGTTAATGGTAGGGGGGTTTGTATTAGTTTGATGTGGTGGTGTAGGCGTTGTCCTTGAATTGCGGAGCGTGGGGTAACGGCCGCTGGGCGTGGGGTGTGAAGGTTTGTGAGCGGCGACAATTGCGGAGCGTGCGGTAAGTAGCGGAGCGGGTGGGAATGGTGATTTGGTGGCTGGGTAAGAGGGGGGGCTTGAGCAGTGGTGTGGCTGTTGGCCGTGAAGGCAGCCATCGCGGAGCTGGCAGTATCGGATCGGGTGGGAAGGCAGATTTTGTGGGCGGGTAAGAGGGGGGGCTGGAGCGGTGGCGTGGCCATTGGCCATGAAGGCGGCCATTGCGGAGCATGCTGGAAGTAGCGGAGCACCCAGGAAGGGTGATTTGCAGAGAGGGCAGTATCGGATCGGGCGTGAAGGCTGATTTTGTTGGCGGGTAAGAGGGGTGGCTGTAACGGTGGCATGTCCGTTGGCCGTGAAGGCGGACATTGGGGAGCGTGGAAGGGTGATTTGGTGGTCGGGTAAGAGGGGGTGCTGGAGCGGTGGCGTGGGCGTTGGCCGTGATGGCGGCCTTTGTGGAGTGTCCGGGAAGTGCGGGTAAGAGGGGGGGCTGGAACGGTGGCATTGCCGTTGGCCTGCGAAGGCGGCCATTGAAGTAGCGGAGCGGCCGGGAAGAGTGATTTTTTGGCCGGATAAGAGGGGGGTGTGGAGACACAGTAAGTGTGTTGGTGATACAGTATGATGGTTCGTGAAGGAAGGTGTCAAATTGGTATTTGTGGAATTATCTGTATTGCGTGCGTGAGATGTAAATGTAAAGGAAGGTGTTCATCAAAAATGTATGTTGTGTTGAATGCGACCATTGTCAGATGTACATAAAATTATTTGAATGCGGCCATTTTGTTTTGTGTTCTTACAGGGTCATGATGATGTGGGCGAATAAGTAGTTTGGCGGGAATGCGGCCATTTTATTGGAGATTGATATTGAGGGTTAAAATGAATATAGTGTTATTGATGTAATAATGCGTGATGGTTTAAAATGCGGCCATTTGTATGAAGTTGTACAATAAGTATGTAATGGTGTTATAAATATTTGTTATCGTGAATGCGTCCATTGTTAGATGTATTTTTTTTTTAATGCGGCCATTTTGTGTAGTGTTGTACAGGCTAATGATGCTGGTGGCAGATGTGTGAGAACAATGTGTTTTACGTGAAGGCGGCCATTTTATGACAGTTAGATTGAGTAACTTAGGGGTAAAATTAATATACTCTTTGGGATGTAATCATGCGTGAATGGCAATTTATTTGGAGCCTGCGTGTATGTATTATTGCGTGAATGCGGGAATAGTACATTAAGGTGGGCATTGTTGAGCGGGCGGAATTGCGGATCGTCCGGTAACGGGCGGTGGTTGTCGGGCGTGAAGGTGGCGGCCATTGTTGAGATTGCGGGAATTGTGGATCGTCGCCATTGAACTGGTTTGTGACCGGTGGCCTGTCCGTTGGCCATGAATGCGGCCATTGCGGAGCAGGCACAAAGGCTCAGTGATTGATTTGTTGTCCGGGTTAGAGAGCGGGCTGCTGATATGTGGTAAGTTGCGGAGCGGCCGGGAAGGGCCATTGTCCATGAAGGTGTCCGTGAAGGTGCGGGCATTGCGGAGCATGCAGGAAGTGTGAGTGAGGTGCAGACAGTACAGAGAAAGAGGGGTGTTGGCGGGCTGCTGATGGGTGTGAAGTTGCGGAGCAGGCGGGAAGGGCCGTGGGTTGAGTAGCGGTTGTGGGCTGGTGATGTGTGGGAAGGGGCTGGTGATGGGTGTGAACTTGCGGAGCCATTTGACACAGTAAGGGGAGTGCTCATGTGGTTATTTGTGAGACCGTGGATGGGTAAGAGGGGGGTGAAGAGCAGACACAGTAAGGGGAGTGCTGATGTGGTAATGTGTGAGACCGTGGATGGGTAAGAGGGAGGGTGGACTGCAGAGAGTGTGTTAAACTTACCAAGGTGTGTGTCTGCGTCCACAAGGGTGATTCAGCAGGGAGAGAGTGTCGGAGTGTTATGGTGAGTCTGCAGGGGTGAGACTGTTTGTAGAGTAGGTGTGTCCATTATTGTGACGGGGGAGGGGTACCAAGCGAGTAATAAAGGGGTGACCCCCATTAGGCACCCCCTTGCACCGTCTGGGAGGTGAGGGGTTAACCAGAAATTTACTTATAATACATATGTTCCCCTGCTTCACAACCAAAAGGTATGTCCCTTGGTTATCATATTCCCACATTTAGAGGGATTTCATGTATTTTTATTCCCCTGCCTCAGTGCAAACTGTGTTCTATCTGCTATATATTGGTACAATTATTGGTGTTTGTACCTTTACAGTGTATGCACCAACCACATACACTGGGATCAGTTCGGGAGGGAAAGGGTTAATGACATTTAAATGTTTATTGCCCTTTGTTCCCTTTCCCGCCTTTTCAGTCTCCATTTTGCAGTATCTGCAGTATCTCCATAGGTCGCCATTGGAGCCCCATGTAATCCTATGGAGATTTCACAGATTTGGGACCGATACCTGAGAAGACCTGCAGGTGGCGCCTGAGAGGAGGAGCGGAGCTTCCCCATTGAAAGTGAATGGAGTAATGTCTTTCAATGGGGATTCCTCGAGTCCGATCTCCAGGAACGAGCTGGCAGCCAGCCAGACCGCAAAAACGCAAAAGCGGATACAATGTCAATGAGGAGCTTTGATCACACAATTAACGTGGGAACTAGGCTTCGGTCAAGTTCACCACCAATTAGCATGGGAAACTTTTGTTCTAGGGCATCCCGAAATAAAATTATTTTTGCCCCTAGGAACCCCCTTATTCGACCCCACCCGGGTCTGACATTTAATGGCAGCAAGAAAGGGTCGTGCCGGCCATGAGGGTCCTACCATTGGCCGCAATGGCGGAGAAAAGCTGTGTGGCTTTCAAACACTAAGTCAGAAAGTGTGAAAAGTGGAAACCCATATCTCCGGTTCTGTGGAGACTAGAAGGCTGGAATTTGGCCTGCATGTAGTCACTGCTCCGGCATGACTGCATGGCAATTTCCAGCCCTCTCCCCTCAACTGAAAGGACTAGGGTTAACTGTAAAAAAGTGTGAGTTGCCCATTGACTCCAATAGGAGCGGAGGTCCCATTGAATCCTATGGCAGTGCCGGCCCATGCATTTCCTATGGCAGCGCCGGCCCTATTGATTCCAATGGAGGTAAAAGCCGTGAGGTAAACGGCTAAGTTAAAAACTGAAAAAACCTGAAGTCCATACCTCTGGTTCTGTACGGTCCAGAGGGCTGGGATTTGGCCCCCATGTAGTCATCGTTCCGGCATGGCAAATACAGACCCTCTCTGAGCAACAGAATGGAGTATGGTTAATTGTTTAAAGTGGGTTTCTGCCATTGACTTCAATGGCAGAGAAAATGCAGCTCCTGTAAATGTGCATTTAAAGTCATTTATTGTAACTCCGGTTTGGTGGGTCCCAGCGAACTGAAAATTGGCCACCGAGTAGAATCCTCTCCGGCATGAAGATCTGGCAATTTGTAGCCCGCTCGGCCCAGCCGAACGGATTATTTTAATACATATATGAATGTGAAAATATACTGTATTTGGTGTCTGGCATAAAAGCCCGGGAAAGATACTGGCTCTGCAGTATGTTAATGGTCAGGGGGCGACACTATGTCTAAAACAAGACCCCTGATCAAAGGCTCCCCCACCTTGATTGTATATGCTAGGGCGGGGAAAAGCAGGTCTTGAGTAGTTCTGGAGGTGTTATAAATCACACTTGCAGACAAAGGTTTTCCTGTCCAGATCCTCTTCTGGCAGACTGAGAGGCGCCATTTCTTTAGTGTGGGGTTAAGAAAATGAGGTCCTAAGTCATGGAATGTGCGCATGTGTCAGCTACCTGGCGGCATGTCCCAAAATGCTTCCCACATTAGCTGGAAAAATGTAATTGGGTGCAGGTAATTGTTAACCAATACCTGGCACTCAATGTTGGGGTATAGGGCTTAAATTCTATATAACTGATTATAAGCTCTATGCCCATAGTCTTCGTCTTCGTCTTCATTACAACATCTAAATGATACATGATTGCCTGATGAATTGCCAATCCAGATCCTGATTGCTTCATTGCCACTTCCCCAAAGTAAGTGTATATATCCTGTGTGTTATTTGTATATTCTGTGTGTTCACCTTTTTCAAGGAATAAAGTTTCTTTATTATATCTTAGTCTCATTCGATTCAACCCAGTGATTTTGGGGTATTATTATAACCCTGCACAAGCTACTGTGACAGTGATGTCATCTTACCTCTTGGCCAATGAGAGCCGCGAAGGAGGCGGGTCACAGTGGAGTAGGTGTGTCCGTGATGTCAGCTTACCTCTTGGCCAATGAGAGTCGTGGGAGAGGCAAGCCATGGGCGGGCGGACCGAGGGACCAATGAGAATCTCCACATCTACTAACAATCGAGCAAATTTCATTTTTATATACTGCTGCGGCACACTTTATTCTAACAAATCACCGGTTTGTCACCGGCTTGTTCCTGGAATGCGACGCTGTTCACCCGGAGCATGCCGCGTTCGTTTTGCCTTCCCAGCCACCGGTCATGCCCGGCTGACGCCAGATGGCAGAAATTCATGAATTGTAATGCAGTATATATATACATACAGTATATATATATATATATATATATATATATATATATATATATTATATATATATATATATACTGTGCAGTATTGCAGCCAGCGGGAATAAAATGCTTCAATCGCTGCCTGGAAAATAACCCAATGCACTCGGGCAGAAAACAGTCACAAACCTCAATACACCCGGGTATACCCGAATTCGTGGGACTAGCCGAGCTCGAATAAAGTGTGTCGCCAGTGTATATGCACATACATAAATGATACTATGGGTCGGCGGGGGCGAGATGTGTTTGCAGCAGAGAGAGATCCGCTGCTCTCTCTCTGCGCAAACATCGGCACATTAAAAATTATTTTAAATACATTTTTATTGATAGTGTAGATGTGCAGGGGGTCTCGGGAGCTGAACCGCACTGGTTTCAGGTCCGGGGACCCCGGCTTCCCGAGATACAGACCCCTTTATGAGGTGCCGGTATCCCTCTGCGTTTCAAGGTCCCAGTCACGTGATCGCGGCCTGTTAAACCAAGCAGAGGGATACCGGCACCCCCAAAAGGTGCCTGTATCTCGGGGGGCAGGGGGTCCCCGGACCTGATACCAAAATGTTTCTGCTCCGGAGACCCTCTGCACATGTACAGTATAAATAAAACACATATATAAATAAACACTCGTTCATTTACCCTATGGTAAAGAAGCAGCATTTCTGTATTTTTAATAATATTGTACAGTGAGCAGGGGGTTCCCTGAGCCAGAAATCTAAACTCAGGGGCCCCCCTGCTCCTGCACAATATTATTAAAAGTACAGAAATGCTGCTACACTACCATAGCGTATAGCCGCTAAGGTAATGAAGGGGTTAAGGCATAATAAACAATTAATACATTCAATACATATTTTTTAATGTCTGTGTTAAACCTCCCTGCCTTCACTGTAATCTATGTAAAAAACCCTACCCCTATTCTCTCTTTTAAACTTCCCTGCAATCTATGTAAAAAACCCTCCCCTATTCTCTCTTTTAAACTTCCCTGCCTTTAATGTAATCTATGTAAAACCCCCTCCCCCTATTCTCTCTTTTAAACCTCCCTGCCTTCTCTCTAATCTATGTAAAAACCCCTCCCCCTATCCCCCTATTGTGTGCATTAAGCTTCCCTGCAATCTATGTAAAAAAAACCTCCCCCTATTGTGTGTTAAATCTCCCTGGCCTGTGTTTCTGAGTGCAGTGTACTGTATGTAAATGTGGGGAGGGGGATCCCGTGTAAATTACCACACCCACCCCCGCTACCCACAATAAAAAAAATCACACAGCATCCCCGCAATACATAAATAAATCTAAATAAATCTAAATAAATAAATAAATAAATACAAATAAATACATTTGAAATACATTTTTATTCCTAGTGTAGCTGTGCAGGGGGTCTCGGGAGCTGAACCGCATTGGTTTCAGGTCGGGGGACCCCCTGCTCCCCGAGATACAGACCCCTTTATGAGGTGCCAATATCCCTCTGCGTTTAAAGGCCCCGATCACGTGACCGCGGCCTATTACACCAAGCAGAGGGATACCGGCACCCCCAAAAGGGGCCTGTATCTCAGGGGGCAGGGGGTCCCCGGACCTGAAACCAAAACGTTTCTGCTCCGGAGACCCTCTGCACATCTACACTGTGAATAAATGGCAGAAGGGGCGTGTGGCAGTATTGCTTTGGTGAGTTAATCCAGGCTGCACTAAATATCAGGGGAAGTGTTCCAGGACTGCACAGGTCTGCAAGGTAAGTCAAACATTAAACCTAGGAGCGGATTCCTTACAAAGAGAAATCAAGAAACTGTATATGATGTAACTACGCTTCACATAGGACTTCGTTCAAAGCACAGCGGTAACGGTTCCAGTACACAAGGGGTTAATACCATCACAACCAATAATTTACCCAAACTATGGAATTCGTTAGCCCTGGGGACTCCTGAACGAACGTCTACGAAGTTCTAGAAATACTTTGATTTGGCCAAGATATTAGATCGGCAAGTTGCGATCCAGCCACGGGACCTTTAAACCAAGACTGCATTTCTTGCGCTTTCGTGAAAAGGACAATTTATTTTGTTTCCCCATCCCAGTAAGTGTTGTTTTACTGATGGAGCGGCCGTTATTCGAACATGTAACGCGATGTGTAGATCGGAATACCCATGCGATGGCACGCAATTTATTTGATCGTGACGACTTAAACACGCGGCTTGTTTATCATTTTGTCCGGGTCAGAAAAGGGCATTTTAGCGTTGTCTGCAATACCGTCGAGAAACTCAAGTGGGCAATCGCGAGTTGTTGTCATAAAAATCCAATAGCAATTCAATGTTTGTATTATACGCAGAGCAGCGTGTGTACTG
Source organism: Ascaphus truei (assembly GCA_036426205.1). Lineage (NCBI taxonomy): Eukaryota > Metazoa > Chordata > Amphibia > Anura > Ascaphidae > Ascaphus > Ascaphus truei. The sequence goes on from WSYH01000183.1 coordinate 247,764, forward strand.
TACTGTATCTGTATTATACACAGAGCAGCGTGTGTACTGTATCTGTATTATACACAGAGCAGTGTGAAACGCATAGGGGTGTTACAGTATCACATTTCTGCACATTAAACATTATGATGACCTTTTGAAAATATTTCTTTGAACTGATAATCCATCATACAGCGCTCTCGCCCCCGCACACACACAAGGCTCAAGGATTTCAACTTCTTATCTACACCTCTACCACAACATTAATTTTTAATGGATGGCTTTCTGGCTTGAATCTTCCCGAGTGGGGCCTTACATCCCTGCGCATGCGTATATGACTTCCCAGTAGAAGTTCAAGTCTGAATTATTATTTTTTGTTATTTTTTTATTTTTTTTCGACATGGCATGTAGTACTGTGATTTTTATTTGGGGGTGTGGGGATCAAAACATTATGCAGACCTGTTGAAAATATGTCTTTGAACTACAGGTAATCCTTCATAAAGCTTCCCCCCCCCCCCCCCGCACAGACACAAGGCTCAAGGACTTCAACTTCTTATCGACACCTCTCGCAAACCATTCATTTTCAAATGGTTGGCTTTGTGGCTTTAATCTTCCCGAGCCTGCTCTCACAGTTCTGCCCGCCACGCATGCACAAGTGCGATAAGCTAAGCCCTTCTAAACTTGCCTTCTCTTAAAAACAACACACCTCCCCCTCCCCCCACTAGTAATAAGATTAACATGTTGTGTGAGATACAGGCTGAGCTAAGCCCTTCTAAAACTGCTATTGTACTGTAACAAAACAAGTCAACTTGAAGTTCAAAGCTTATCAACAACACAACACCCCCCCCCCCCTCCACCCCTCCAACAGAGCCATTCACATAAATGTACTGTAGCATGATTATCATGAGCTGGGCAGGAGAAATATTTGATAATCCTTAAGGCAGGAAAATAGTATTTTTCTTCAGAATTTTATTGGTTAATGAACACTGACCTGTGCATTATTATCAGAAATAATTGATTAAACAATAAAAATATAATAATTTTAATAAAACATATTTTTTGTTTTTATATATATTTTTTCCCAAACTAATGTGCAGTGCAATGCTTTGTTGAACTGTTCATACACTGGCGACACACTTTATTCGAGCTCGGCTAGTCCCACGAATTCGGGTATACTCGGGTGTATTGAGGTTTGTGACTGTTTTCTGCCCGAGTGCATTGCGTTAATTTCCAGGCAGGGATTGAAGCATTTTATTCCCACTGGCTGCAATACTGCACAGTATATATATATATATACTGCATTACAATTCATGAATTTATGCCATCTGGTAGACACGCGAAGCATTGCAGCCTATTAAATCCTAATCATTATCATTTAACAGATCAGCCGCCCGTCAGCCAGGCATGAACCCAGGCTGGGAAGGCAAACGCAACGGGGCTTGTCAGAGGTGAGGAGCGGCGCATTCCAGGTATCTGCCAGGTACATACTGGGTATTTGCTCGAATAAAGTGTGTCGCAGCAGTAAGAATTTCAGGTCTGCAATAGGGGGTCGGTCAAAAAATACATTTTAATTTTTAATGCATAATACAGTACAAAAATACATTAGCTCTTGTCTTTCTCTTTGTTATGGCATTGCGAGATGGGAAGGAGATCGGGAAGAGAGGGGGCTGCAGCTCTGAAAATACAGTATTTCAAAAGACTTTTATTAAAACATTTTTTTTTGGCACAACCGAATTTCTATACAGTAACTTTTGAGAGAGGGTGGGAGAGGGGGGGGTTGTGTAAGATAAAAAGGTAGTAGAAACAGAGCAAATAGCGCACAGCCAGGGAGTCAGGTGGTAAAAGATAAAATCCATTTATTTCAGTCCATGACCAGAGAAAAACATCACCCCACGGGGGGGAACATGCAACCTCCTACGTGTTTTGGACCAGTAGGTCCTTTATCAAGGAGTAGGGAACACAGGGCAAGTGGGTGTCTTATATACCCCTAACTATCATGATAATCAGGAACACTTGTGATTTCAAAACCACAACCTTGGCGCGCATGCGCGTGACATCACACAAGGCGCCACCACAACAGGCACAAGTGCCGGTGGGTAAACACGCCCCCTCGCTTGTGCGCACATGGGACCCAGGAGACAGTGAATAACTAAAGCTGTAACCTGTAACCATGCATATGGTTCCGCCCCCCATGACACACCTCCAGGCTACCGATTGGTCCGAGCGCGCCGCCACTCCGCCAATAGGGAAGAGACTGAGATGGCAAACGCCCACCCCTCGGTCGTAAAGGAAAATCATACCGGAGCAAGTAACCAGCCGCATTTAAAAACAAATAGAGGATAATACATAAGTCTAACTTTATTACAACTAAATCGGATACCTCAAAAAAAGGGAATTGAACCCCAATTGCTCCATGTCCTGAAACAACACACAAGTAAAAATAATGACCCTTGTCAAAACATTATATCTATGTGACAATAGGGAAATTACAAACACCACAATACTATTGTCATTTACAAACATTACATTATATTACATATACATTATGACAAGACCTATATGTGCATTAAAAAAATAACATATTGCTATATGTGTGTAAGTCTTCCTCCTCAGAGGAGTGATGAAAGATTGAATCAACAATATGGCTAACAAATTTTCTCAGGTATTAAATAGGTAAAGAATAATGAACGGATAAAGATAAATGGTACTCTTAGGTATACACCAGGTAAATAAATGCAGGAAGAATAATTTCTTAATCTTCAATCTGTATACTCTATCCACAATATAAGGGTAACACACTAATAAAGAACAAGAACTGGTCAACAATATTTTAACGGTTTAAAAAATGGCTCAAATTCCACTCTATGTTGAGACCACAGGAAGTTCTTGTTTAAAGCATACAAATCCAATATGCCTCCCTGCAGTCCAACAAATTGAGTCGATCCCCCCTCCTTTCACTAGCAACCACTTTTTCAATACCTCTCACCGTTAGTCCTTTAACCCCCCCTTTATCACATTGTGAAAAGTGTTTCGAGGCAGGATGTAAACAGTCTCGTTTTCTAATCAGTCTAACGTGTTCGAGTACTCTAATTTTTAGGGATCTCGTAGTCCTCCCTACGTACTTTATTCCACACCCACATGTCAGGAGATAAATGACATACTGTGTGTCACAATTTATGAAGTTATTGATTGGGAAGGAAAGACAGGAAGAAGAGCCCTCAAAATGCGTCGATGGAAACATAAATTGGCACATTTTACATCCTCCACATCTGAATGAGCCTTTTGTGATACATTTCTTAACCACAGGGGACGAAGCAACATAACTCGAGGATACATATGTGGCAATTGTTTTTGCCCTACGATAAACAAACCATGGGCCTTTAATGACACAATCTTTAAGACTCGTGTCCAAAAACAGAATATTCCAATATTTCCGAATTATCTTTTGGACTTGTTGAGTACATTTATTAAACTGCGTAATCATCAGAGGTACTTTCTCGCGTATGTGGTTTCCATTTCCTTTTTTGTATTTATTATTATGTTTCTTAGAATGAGTGATTCTCATATCTGTCACACTGTCTGTCCTGGGGTCACTCTTGTCGGGATATAATAAATCATCCCTCTTAATGGTTAATACCTCCTGAAAGGCACAATCTAAATCTTTTGTTATTAAAACCTCTCTGCTGCAATCGAAGGCTCAATTCCTCAGACTGTCGGATAAAGCCCTCATCCGTGGAGCAATTCCTCCTCAGTCTGAGGAATTGGCCTTTGGGGATACCCTTGATTACCGTATGGGGATGGCAGCTGTCTGCTCTCAATAGCATGTTCCTGGAATTCAACTTTCTGAATACTTCTGTTTGAATTTTACTCTCAATGTCAATAAACAATCGAAGGTCCAGAAAGTGAATGTGGTGCAAATCAAAATTTTAAGTGAATTTTAAATTATTAGTATTACAATTGATATAATCAAAAAAAGCGTGCAAGGTGTCTAAGTCCCCTTCCCAAATCATAATGAGGTCATCGATAAACCTTTTGTAAAAAGTGATGTGTTGTCTGAATTGATTAGTTCTAGTGAAAATAAATTGTGATTCCCACCACCCCATAAATAAATTTGCATACACCGGTGCAAAACTCGTGCCCATAGCTGTGCCCTGTTGCTGTAAATAAAATTTGTGATCAAATAAAAAATAATTGTGCGTGAGTAAAAAGTTGATAGAATCTAAAATAAATGCTGTGTGAAATTGATTGCTTTCTGGACCCCCGATAAAGTAATTGACAGCCGCCACCCCCTGGTAATGTTTGATTACTGAATACAGTGACATAACGTCCATTGTCACTCATATAGAATGGGGTCCCCATTTAATAAAATCCAATTTTTTAATCAAGTCCCCCGAGTCCAACAGAAAGGAGGGTAAACCCCTAACAAAAGGCTGCAGGTAGCGATCAATATACTTGGATAAATCATCTCCCAAAGATCCAATAGACGAAACGATTGGCCTCCCCGGAGGTTCGACCAATGTCTTATGGACCTTTGGGAGATGGTAAAAAACAGGGATAGTAGGACATGGATTCCACAAAAAGGTACTCTCAGTTTTACTCAATACTTGAGTAATAACCCCAACTTCCAATAATTCTTTGAAGTCATTCATAAATCCTTTCGTGGGGTCACCTGGTAGTACAGAGTAGGTAGTGGCATCCCCAAGTTGTCGGTATGCTTCCTTGAGGTAGCCAGTCCTACTCTGCACCACCACTGCTCCCCCCTTGTCAGCAATCTTAATAATAATCATGGGATTCTTCTGTACAGATAATAGTGCCTGTTTTTCTCCTTGATTCAAGTTATGCTTAGCCACATTGGAGAATGAAAACCCTTCTGCAAGAATACGCAAATCCCTTATCACCAAGTTCCCGAAAGTCGTTAAAAACGGACTTTTGACAAATTGGGGATAAAAGAGAGAGCCTTTTTTGAGGTCAGACCTCCAAGTACTAAATTCTGGAATAAAAGTTCCCATTGAGGCTTCATCATTTCCAAATAATTCATCAAGATCCATCACGTCTTGAAGATCACATGCCTCTCTAAAGGCTGAGACAGGTGCCTCCAATGTCCCCCAATCTGTAATTGTCCCCTGTAAAGAGTTGTTAATTATATCTGTAGGTATTAAGGGATTTTCAACAATATCCATTGCTACATTTTCCTCTTGTTCAGAGGTCTGTATACATTTCTGAAAAAAAGATTTCAAAGTTCATTTTCCCACAAATTTATGCACATCTATGGCCGTGTTGAATAAATCAAAGTCCATTGTCGGTGCATATTTTAGGCCCTTCATCAATAGTGACAATTCAGCGGTAGTTAATTCCTGACCTGATATATTGATAACGTCCATATCCTGGTTTATCTTTGCTTTTTCCTCTTGGCAGGCCAACTGCTTCCCTCTCTTCTTCTTTCCTCTTCTGGTTATTTTTGATTTTTTTGGAAGAGAGGGAAGTTTGGTTTGCTGTTATTGTCTAGTATACTTCTGATGATCCTGTACATTCTCATGGTATGATCTCTCAAAATCCGCTGCTGGTGACCTGGGGTTAGAGGATTCTGTCGATCCATAGGAATGATGTCCCGCTCTTTCTGTCTGTAGTAAGGAAACTGAATGGGAAAGGTTTTCAACGTCTGAGAGGTCAGAGTCCCCACTGGGTTGATCATTACCTCTTGTTTTTAATATTGATTTGCGTGGTGTGGATCTCATCGTTTTGTCTCTCTGATGGTAATTTTTCTGGGAACCCTGTGGGGCACGTTCACGAATAGGGATAACTCGCTGCCAATTATATACCTGTTTTCTTTTGTAATCTATACGGTCCCTATCGTATTTGATCTGCTTTTTAGCCATTATATCTTCCTCTGTTTTTAGAACTGTTTCCAATAAAATTCTGTCATAATTTTTAAACCCATCTAAATCCTGAAATTGTTGTAGCTATGATTGAAGCTCCTTAATCTAAACTTGTAAACCCTTTCTTTCATTGACCTTTTGTTCTACAATGAGTTCCATCAATTTGAATGAGCACTGGTCCAACGTGGAAATCCAGTGCTGTTCAAATTGTGGGGTAGTAAATCCAAAGGTAGGGACCTTTTTTACTCTAATTCCCCTGGGAATACTTTTATTAAGTATATAATTCTCCAGGGAGATTATATCCCACCAAGCTCTTATATAAAGGATTAAAAGTCTCTCCAGTCACTGGAAATGGGTTTTCAGATCAGTGATATCCTTAGTGTCTGCATCCACCACACGTTCAAATACCTGTAGTGCTTTTCTTTTTCTCATTGAGTCATCAAAGCATTAAATGCATACATTGTTTATTCATTTTGTATCGTCTCGCTTTATTCCATATCAGACATAATGATTTTCAAAAAATGACAAAAAAATACTAATAATGAAAGAAGGAAGAGAGTATCAATGTCCTGAAAAAATGGGTTAATAACAAACCCTCTGGGAATCTTTATAGTGCTCTCCAGCTAGCAAGGTCTGGATAAAGCCCAACACACCTTCTCCCTCTCTTGATTGTAGATAAAGAAGTTCTCTGTAGTAAGCCAACCCCATAAAGTGTGAACCACTATATGCAAGAACAAAGGGGGAAAATAGGGTGCTCAACCCCAGCAAACTTCATCCAAATATCTTAGAAAGACTCCATAGAAGAATGAGTTGGAGTGGGTATAAATAACATGACATGTGAGTCACTCAAGGATATAAGCAATCAGGTGTGTTTTCTGTTTCTGTCTCAAGAAAAAACAATCAGAAATTGTGGATTGACCTTTTTGAGACTTATCTGCAGAACAAAGGGATCAGCTGATCCGAGGCAGATCCAAATCTGCAAAAAAAATCTATACTGAGAACCCATGCAAATCGTAATATTTGAAGGTGCAGTGACATCCACAGAGAAGTATCAAGGTCTCCAATTCAAATTATGTTTGTTCTACGTGCTAGAAGGAAATTTACTTAATACTCAACTCATCCGTCACAGGGAAAACATGTCAGCTCAACAGTAACAACAGCGTTTTCGACAACTCAACAAAAAAATATGAAAAACTCTTCTTCCATGGGCACCAACAGTAAAATAAAAAACCTAACTACTGGCCACTAACCCCTTTATCACCATTGCAGTTATTAACCACTATGGTAATTAAGGGGTTAACCCCCCCTCCCGCAACCTACCCTGGAGGCCTAAACACCCTCCCCGGGGCACATACCAGACTCCCTCTATCCATTTATTGCCACTATGACAATGAATGGGCAAGCAATTGATTGGCATAAGAGTACACCATGCCCATAATGTGGGTATGGTTTGTTCACTATTTCAAGGAATAGGCAAGCTTCAAGTCAAAAATTAGAACCAAATAAAAGACATTACATTTCAATTAAAAAAAATGCCAATAAACCAATTGATTGGCACAGTGGTACACCATACCCGTGATATGGGCATGGTTTGCCACTATGGCAGTCAATGGGCAACCTACAGTGGCGACACACTTTATTCTCGCTCGGCTAGTCCCGCGAATTTGGGTATACTCCTGTGTATTGAGGTTTGTGATCGTTTTCTGCCGGAGTGTATAGTGTTTTTTTCCCGGCAGGGATTGAAGCATTTTATTCCGGCTGGCTGCAATACTGCAATGCCATGTAAAAACACATGGGGGCGCTTGCGAGCTGTTCTCTTTGAAGACGTCCCCTATAATAAATTGTAATGCAGTATATATACTGTGTATATATATATATATATATATACTGTATAACAACAGCCCCTTTAAACCCTAACATACAGTACTGTACACATACAGTACTGTACTGTATATGCACATACATAAATGATACTATCGGCCGGCGGGGGCGAGATGTGTTTGCAGCAGAGAGAGATCCGCTGCTCTCTCTGCGCAAACATCGGCACATTAAAAATTATTTTAAATACATTTTTATTTATAGTGTAGATGTGCAGGGGGTCTCGGGAGCTGAACCGCACTGGTTTCAGGTCCGGGGACCCCCTGCTCCCCGAGATACAGACCCCTTTATGAGGTGCCGGTATCCCTCTGCGTTTAAAGGTCCCCATCACGTGATCGCGGCCTGTTAAACAAGCAGAGGGATACCGGCACCCCCAAAAGGGGCCTGTATCTCAGGGAGCAGGGGGTCCCCGGACCTGAAACCAAAACGTTTCTGCTCCGGAGACCCTCTGAACATGTACAGTATAAATAAAACACATATATAAATAAACACTCGTTCTTTACCTTAGCGGCTATGCGCTATGGTAAAGAAGCAGCATTTCTGTATTTGTAATAATATTGTACAGTGAGCAGGGGGTTCCCTGAGCCAGAAATCTAAACTCAGGGACCCCCCCAGCTCCTGCTCAATATTATTAAAAATACAGAAATGCTGCTTCATTACCATAGCGTATAGCCGCTAAGGCAATGAAGGGGTTAACCCACCGTGCCCGCTTTATTGTGGGTAGCGGGGGTGGGTGAAGGGGGTATTTGGCCCTTGGTGTTAGTTTAGGACTTGCGGGGGGGTTGCGGGTGCACTTAACCCCTTCACGACCGTAGCAGTTAATACCGCTACGGTCATGAAGGGGTTAACCACTCCCGCGACCCCCCCCGCAAGCCCAAAACAACCACCGTTGGGGCTAATACCCCCTTCACCCACCCCCACTACCCACAATAAAAAATAATCACACACAGCATCCCCGCAATACATAAATAAATAAATAAATAAATACAAATAAATACATTTGAAATACATTTTTATTCCTAGTGTAGATGTGCAGGGGGTCTCGGGAGCTGAACCGCATTGGTTTCAGGGCGGGGGACCCCCTGCTCCCCGAGATACAGACCCCTTTATCTGGTGCCGGTATCCCTCTGCGTTAAAGTCCCCGATCACGTGACCGCGGCCTGTTAAACCAAGCAGAGGGATACCGGCACCCCCAAAAGGGGCCTGTATCTCGGGGGGCAGGAAGTCCCCGGACCTGAAACCAAAACATTTCTGCTCCGGAGACCCTCTGCACATCTACACTGTGAATAAAACACACACATCATTAAAGAATCATTCTTTACCTTAGCGGCTATGTGCTATGGTAAAGAAGCAGCATTTCTGTATTTTTAATAATATTATACAGTGAGCAGGGGGTTCCCTGAGCCAGAAATTAATACTCAGGGGACCCCCTGCTCCTGCTCAATATTATTAAAAATACAGAAATGCTGCTTCATTACCATAGCGTATAGCCGCTAAGGTAATGAAGGGGTTAAGGCATGATAACCAATAAATACATTCAATACACTACCCACTACCCATGGCAACCTCCGCTGCTGCTGCTGCTGTAAAACAGAGAAAAAAATTAACACTTTCAAAGTAATGTCCCCTAACCCCTAAATCACCATAGCGGTTATTAACCGCTACAGTCATGAAGGGGTTAACACACCCTCACCCACCACTCGGGATGCCTACATACCCTCCCACACTAACCCCCCCCCGTGAGGCCTAACCACCCTCACCCAGTACCCACAAGGGAGGCCTACCCACATACCGATGGGGAAACACTCTCCCCCACCCCCAGTACCCACAATAAAAACAGTACAGTGACCCACAATAAACAGCATTCTATTTATTAAATACATTACCCACCCCCTGTGCCCCCCCATAAATACATGATTTATTCTTTTACATACAGGGTTCATAACGCAGCCCCACGCGAGTCCCCGGTGGGCTGGCGGGGCACCTGGACAGACCTACAGTTTACCAGCAGCCCTTTTTACACAGGTTCTGGAGGCCTGCTGGTGGATCCCGCCAGCACCATGGCCCCCAGGTGGTCTCCTTGGGTCACCGTGGGCCACAATTGGGTCCCCACGATAGGCCCAAGGATGTCTGGGAGCCCGGGGTCAGACCCACAGGTGTCTGCGGGGCCTCGGATGGTTCCCATGGGGGTCTGGGGAACTCACGGGTGCTCACTACGGGGCCGCGGTGCCCCCACAGAAGTGGGACCACACATCGTCATCCCCACAGACTACGGGTCGGCGGTGCCCCCACAGAAGTGGGACCACACATCGTCATCCCCGCATGTGTCACCCGTGGAACCACCAGCCTGCTACCCTTGGGATACCCGAGGATACCCACAAGTGGTCTCCAGAGGTCCCACGCAGAACCACGGAAACAAACCTGAATGTAAAAAAAAAACGTGGCCTATACATTCAATACATGCACCCCCCCCCCAACACCTACAGTACAATAATGTGCAAAATAACTATTATCCAGATATGGATAATAGATTATGTGCCCATTATTAAAAACATTAACTAGCATATTCAAATTAATAAAGTACTACTGACCTCATCAATACGAAGTGTCCGTTGCCAGCGCCTTCCTTCTCTTGCCCACACAA
>WSYH01000183.1:259889-281144 GCA_036426205.1 Ascaphus truei
GGATGGAGTTCCCACGCTCTGATTGGCTACCGTACCACGTGACAGGTTTTCATTGACGTCACATCCTTTCTCCCCCAAGCCCCTGACACATGGTATACCAGAGCCAATCAGAGTAGGGATAAAGTTCCCACGCTCTGATTGGCTCTAGTACCTGTGACAGGTTTTAGTTGAGTCACATCCTTTCTCCCCCAAGCCCCTGACACATGGTATACCAGAGCCAATCAGAGTAGGGATAAAGTTCCCACGCTCTGATTGGCTCTAGTACCATGTGTGCACGGCCATGTGTCTTTTAATGACGTCACCTTAAAGGCATTTGAAGCAAAGCCATTCTGATTGGCTGTGCTTTCATTGCCTTTAAGATGACGTCATCATTTAAATTTTTGTCGGCCAAAACACATGGTTTTCACGGCCCAATCAGGACCTTGGGAACCATGACGCAAAATGTGACGTCATAGGCCTTTAAAAGCCTATGTCGTCTCATTTTGAAGCCAGGCGCCGCGGAGGAAGGACCTCCGGGGAAGAAGGAAGACCAGGGCATGGCCGAAGATGGAAAGAAGACCCCCGCCCCGCCCCGCTGGAAGGAGATAGAAGAAAGAAGAACACAGATGAAGATGGATTACAAATAGAAGACCCGTGGATTGTTTTGGATTTTTAGTTTAAAGTTTATTTTTTTTCTGGTTTATTATTTTATGGGTTCCTGTTCGTGGATTGGTTCGTGAGTAAGCTGCGCAACGGGAATCGGTGGGGGCAAGTAATGGTAAGTTAACTAAAGAAATGTATTTTATTTAACTTGTTAATTTTTTCAAAAGGTTTTTTAACATGTGTATTTTTTTTTTTGTGGTATATCATTTCTTGCCACTGTATGTATGTATGTATGTATATATGTCTAGAGAGATATACAGTATACATTCAGGGTGAGAAATTATGATGTTTTAAAAGCAGGATTAGATGTGTTTTAAATTATTTTGTGTATGCTGCTATGCTTTATTGTGAGTTTAAAGTATTTTAAAATTAGATAGATGTATTCCTTGGTATTGTATTGTGTGTTTGAGGAAGGTCAGGGATAGGCTTGGTTGTAAAGGTTGTATTTTTGTCGGTACTTATATTTTTTCAAATGCTTAATTGTTCTGCTCTAGGCGTGAATTTGTTAATGGTTTCATTGTTCGGGATGTAGTGTGAATTGTTTAGGGATGTAAATAATGATTGCTAATTGATTTTTGTTTACTTGGTTGATTAATTTGCAGAATGTATATGGTGCATAGATATTTAGGCATCATTTATATTGGAATGTAAGTGTAAGGAATCCACTACTGGCTTTGACTATAGTCGTGCAGACCTGTGCAGTTGCAAGCTTCCTCTGGCAATCTATGGCACAGGTGCTGCCTCTCATTGCAGCTTCTGCCCTGTGCTGCTTCATTGGAGGAGTTCTCACACACCCTCCTCCTGTGATTGGATCTCCGCCCTTTATATTCTAGGCGTTGGCTCTGAACCAGCGCCGAGCATAACTATTCCTACCTCTATGTTACTGTCTCTGCCACAAACCACCCCAGGCCTCTCTCCTAGCATTCTTACCTTCCAAGTTCCTGAGTATCCAGAGGCCTGGTCCTGGACGTCTGTGCTAAAGCGTTGTTGCCAGCACTGGCCTGCTGCTATCTCCTTGCAGTGGCATACCCTGGACGTCTGTGCTGAAGCGTTGATGCCAGCACTGGTGACTGCTGCATTCCCTCCTAGCAGTGGCTACCCTTCCTGTCCTACGGCCTGCTGCTATTCTCCTGCAGTGGCCTACCCTGGACGCCTGTGCTGAAGCGTTGATGCCAGCACTGGTAACTGCTGCATTCCCTCCTAGCAGTGGCTACCCTTCCTTTCCTGCGGCCTGCTGCGATCCTCTTGCAGTGGCCTGCCTTGGACTTCTGCGCTGAAGCGTTGGTTCTTCCCGACGCTGCCCTGCGGTGAACTTCGTCCAGCCTGCTGTCTCCTCCTGCTGAGATCGGCGTCATGGGCCGAGGCCGCTCCTCGCGCAGAAGCCACCCCCGCGCTCATGCTTCTAAGCTGAAGCGGGGCACTCCTGATTTCCTGTTGCCGAACTCCTGCTTCATTAACGACGATGCTGCCTTCTCCAATCCTGACCCTGCGATGTACGACTACGAACTGCGCACTCCGGATCAGTCTGCGTGGACTAAGGTCGGTGATTATATAACCCCACCTCAGCCCCGCGGTCCGGTCCCGGTTTGTGGCGAGCATCGGCATAACAGTATGCTCGGCCCATTAAAACCGGACCGCGCCGTGGTGAGGGATGGCAATTTACCAACTGAAGTTATGTCCCGGCCTGCGTACCAGTCCCACTCTGAAGGCCAGTATTTGTGTGAAGTACTACTCCTGATTGATGAAATGTTTACCTATGGAGGTTTAACCCCTTTGCAAAGACAATGCCGTTGTGATCTCTTTATTAAGGCTTACTGTATCCTGAACCTAAAACAGTCTCTGGCCGCTTGTATTCGCTCTCCTGATTCCCCTATATCCTGGGATAACGTGTACCCTATGGAACTGGCCGACGCCCAAGAGGCACTCTATCTCCTGGCCTCTTCACTGGACATTCATCTAGTACACTAGGGCGCCCTCCTCATGTTGGCTCAGTCTCAAGATACACTCCATGTACTTTCCTCAACACTAGATATTCACATAATAGAACAGGATCCTCTCCTTGCCAACGCTGCTGCTTGGCAGATTCTCTATGCTGCCAGTCCTGTTGCTAAACCTGTGGGGGTACCTCTCTCTCCTAAGAATGGTCAAACCATTTCTCTGTCGCTGCCCGCTAAGGAAGAAGCTGCCACGCTCCCTAATCCTGAGTTAACCTCCCTAAATTCTGTCCCTGAGGTTATCTCGGTCTTAACCCCTGCTAGTCAGGCTTATGCGTCCCCCACTGTAAATCCCTGCAGTCCTCAGGTCAGTGTGTCTTCCCTAGCACCAGAGAATGAATCCTGTTTGCCCTCTTTTCCTAAACCAAAAATTCTAAGCTCTGTTTCCGAGGTTTTTTCTGTATTAACCCCTGCTAGTCTGCTCTGTGAGGTCCCTACTGCTAACCCTAGTATTCCGCAGTCTAATGATAGGTCCCTAGGGCAAGAGGCAGAACCCCCTATGACCCCACTCTCGGAGACTAGCTTCTATTTCTCTGATTCTCAGGTACAGAGTAATTTAACCCTTGGGGTTTGTCCTATGTTAACCCCTGCAGGTCAGCCCTGTGAACCTTCCTTGGTAGATCCCTTTAGTTCATCAGTCAGGGACACCTCCTTAGCCTCAGAGGATCAACCCCTTTTGTCCTCTGACTCAGCTAAAATTCTCGGGGCTATGCCTCCTGAACTTTCGGCAATAATACTGGCTCCAGTAAAAAGTATTCTGGAGCCGTTTGTTTCTCTTAACCTGTTCGCAGAATCCCTACTCCTAGGTATTTCACTCACCCCGTCTGCCACTCAGAGAGCTGAGACCCCTGCTTCTGAGCATAGACCCCTTTTCGTGGAATCTGTTGTCGTTTCTGATGTCCCAGACACTCTTTCCCAAATACCCACTTCAGAGGCCAGCACAGTCGTGGTTGCCCCACTTGCACTGTCTGAGTTCTCCTTTTCTAAAATCCTAGGGTTTAAAGCGAACAGTACATATTATGCTCCTTTCCAAGTGACCCCTTCTGAGATCAGCGTATCTGCTGTTGCTCCCTCAGTACCATTAAAGTTAGGGCCCTTCTTTTTGAAGGATCAGGCTTTCAAGTTTGAGACTCCCTTTATCCCTGACTTTGTAAATCTGCAGTCCCTTCTCACTGTAGTTAAAAGTACTCCAGCAGCCGCTGAGTTAAGCTTTGCCGCTGCCAAATCTTCTGTTATAGAAGCAACCTTCCCTAGCTTACTTCTGTCTGTCCTTTCTGTGATGCCTATCACCTTTACTAAAATTTCTGTTTTGCAAGGTATTTCTCCTATTAAATCTGTGATACCTGCAATTCCTTTAATCAGTTCCAAAACCCCTGTCACTAAATCTCCCATGGAGTCTGATGCCCTCACTAGGGATTCTCAGGGACCCAATTCTGTAACAAGCAAGATGTCCCTTGTGTCTGTTGGAGAGTTTACCCCAGGTTCTCTCACGGATCATGCCACAGCCTCCGGGATGATTAAAAATGACTTTAAGTCTGGGATGCCCATTCCTGTAATAATACTGTTTCACGCTGATTCGCCCACAGTATTCGGGGTATCCACTACTGACTGTATGTCTACTACCACGAACTCAGGGGTATCGCATTTGGAACTTTCCCTTTTTTCAGAAGATCCCGTCTTTAAAATGGACTTATTTTTCTCTGTGTCTTCCACAATACTTGGGGTACTTGCTATTGACTGTCCTGTCCCAAAACTAGGGTTACCTCTCAAAAAGGTGCCTGGAGCTACCGATGTTAAAAACCCTATGTTTAAAACAGTAACAATTTGAATTGCTTCTCCCACAGTATCATATGAGACCTGGGTACCTGGGACCTCCACCACGAAGCCAAGCTCTAGTTCTCTGTCTTCTTTCTCTGTGTTGGAGGCACCCAGCTTTAACCCCAAGACTTTTTTCCCTAAGGTTGATGCACCGCTTAACCGCCTGCCTTGTTTTTTGGATAAAATCTGTTTTCTCACCTTTCAAACAGACTCCTTACTTGCAGGTCTCTGTGCGGTGCCCAAAGTGCCCGTTCTGTATGGCAATTGGCCTCTCACTAAGACGAAGACACCCTTACTGGACCTCGTCGCTTTACCTGAAGCGTCCGTTCCTGTTCTCTATGGGCCCACTATGGGTATAGACATGCTTATTATGTCCTTCGCCAAGGCCACAATTTCGGATTTGATTCTCTCTAAAGATCACAAACCAAAGGAAGCGGATCCTTCTTCAACTGCCAGTACCATGAGTTGCATACACACTGCTACAGACTCTCGCAAATTGCTTGGGATAGCAACCCTGCTTGGTATCAAAAGTACCGCTGCTATAGTGTGTAGTGAACCCTCCCGCCCCATTCCCTTGCTAACCACCACCCGGAATTCCTTGGAAGCTAAAGATTCTCGCAACTTCCTCCGTGCTGATTTCACCAAAGACATTGCCTTCTCTGAAGTACCCTCTGCCATTTTTGTCCGACAATCTGTGTCCTGTGTCCCGTACTCTTGGACTATTACTATGCACCGGACACCTGGCTACTGTCCTTCTGATGTTCCCATTCCGGAGCCCTCAGGTCCCATTGTCCATGTACCAAGAACTGCAGTACCACCGCTGTCTTTCATGGCACTCGCCAATGTACATCTGGATTGTGGACCTAATTCTCGCCGGAGAAACTTCAGGAACAACTCAATGTCTCCCAGACCTATGTATGGTCCTGTTCACCCAGGCTTCTCACCCAGTGGTGGGGGTACTGTAAGGAATCCCAACAAACTATGGGCTTTCAACGCCACCTCTCGCCTAAGGAGGTTTAGGAACAATTCCATGTCCCCCAAATCTGTGATGGATCTTGTTCGTCCGGAGGCCTCACCTGAAGGGGAGGGGTACTGTAAGGAATCCACTACTGGCTTTGACTATAGTCGTGCAGACCTGTGCAGTTGCAAGCTTCCTCTGGCAATCTATGGCACAGGTGCTGCCTCTCATTGCAGCTTCTGCCCTGTGCTGCTTCATTGGAGGAGTTCTCACACACCCTCCTCCTGTGATTGGATCTCCGCCCTTTATATTCTAGGCGTTGGCTCTGGACCAGCGCCGAGCATAACTATTCCTACCTCTATGTTACTGTCTCTGCCACAAACCACCCCAGGCCTCTCTCCTAGCATTCTTATCTTCCAAGTTCCTGAGTATCCAGAGGCCTGGTCCTGGACGTCTGTGCTGAAGCGTTGTTGCCAGCACTGGCCTGCTGCTATCTCCTTGCAGTGGCCTACCCTGGACGTCTGTGCTGAAGCGTTGATGCCAGCACTGGTGACTGCTGCATTCCCTCCTAGCAGTGGCTACCCTTCCTGTCCTACGGCCTGCTGCTATTCTCCTGCAGTGGCCTACCCTGGATGCCTGTGCTGAAGCGTTGATGCCAGCACTGGTAACTGCTGCATTCCCNNNNTCCTAGCAGTGGCGGTACCCTTCCTTTCCTGGGCTGCTGCGATCCTCTTGCAGTGGCCTGCCTTGGACTTCTGCGCGCTGAAGCGTTGGTTCTTCCGACGCTGCAGCGGTGAACTTGTCCAGCTGCTGTCTCCTCCTGCTGAGATCGGGCGTCATGGGCCGAGGCCGCTCCTCGTGAAAGAAGCCACCACGCGCTCACGCTCCTAAGCTGAAGCGGGGCACTCCTGATTCCTGTTGCCGAACTCCTGCTTCATTAACGGACGATGCTGCCTCCCAATCCTGACCCTGCAATGTACGACTACGAACTGCGCACTCCGATCAGTCTGCGTGGACTAACGGTGATCGATGTGATTATATAACCCCACCTCAGCCCGCGGTCCTTGGTCACGGTTGTGGGCGAGCATCGCGACGTAGTAACAGTAAAGTTTTTGTTTAAATGGCTTTGTCGAAGGTTTAGTGAATGTGAGATTAGAATGAGAGATCAGTTATGAATATTAATAGGAAAATGATTTTAATTTAGGTGTGATATGTAACGGTATTTGATGAACCGCCTGAACCCCCCCAATCTCATGCCCTCTGGGTCTACACCGCCCCATTACAGTTGGTTAGTTGTGCATGGTGGTTGCACCTGTTGGTCAACAGGACCCTGGTCCCAGGCATGATGGGTGTGGGGAGGGACCCGTCCAGACGGCAGCTGAGGTAGGGTAGTGTGAGAGTCTCACCTAGTTCCAGTGCACGCTCCAACTCATTCAGGGCCCTGTGTTCGCATGGGGATGGTCCTTGTGAGGAACTCCTTAGTGGTTGTAGTGCTCCTTTCTGTAACATTCACTCCACACATGACACGAGAGGGTTTGTGATTTGAGAAACATCTTTATTGTCTGAGTGGGCTAGCTGCCCTCGCAGAGATATATAGCCAACTCATGTCCATCAGTGCCTCCCTTGAAAAGTGTATCTCTCTTAGATAGGGGATTCCCTATCCCCGCAGGGATCTATGCCCTGTGCAGGTCCCTGGAACAAGCTTCTCTTCAGGTCTATCAACATAACCAAACTTCCAGTAATCAGGAGGATATCGAACTTGAACTCCTCTCCTCGTAGTAGTCTGCACTGTACTTGAATACTTTTAGAACATGTGCGGCATTATGTACCCACTCGGAACGCTGGAACACTCTGACATCACTAACCAGGAGTCAGAGAGTGACCCTCCAACCTCAGTTACACGGGCACCCCACACAGGGTGTTGAGGGCAAAAACCCATAATTACTGCTGGCATGCCCACACTAACCAGGCCCATACTGTCAAGAGGAGAGATGACGGTAGCCATTTTAATGACCGCTATGCATGTAGTATGGAGAATGTAGGAAGTTGGTTTGTGTAGGAAAGTATGGTTTTGATAACCCTTCTAAATTTATTGTACGTATATTGGTATTATCATTGTGTATAATACGTGTGTATATATATATATTATGATATATATTCTATCTTTCTATTCTCTCTGTCTCTTCTGTATATATATATACGTTAATTATATGTGCATTGATGAGCCACAGTTACAAATCATGGGTGGAAGGGGGTGGTATCGGGCCAATGTGGCTAACCCTAATCCTTTGCGGTCATATCCGATTAATGTGTTTAAGGGGTTAATTGATATCTGAATGTACTTGCATGTAGTATTGGCTTGGTATGGCTAGTCTTGTGTGGCAAGAGGAAGGAAGGCGTGGCGACGGAACTTCGTATTGAGGGGTCGTAAGTACTTTATTATTTGAATATGCTAGTTAATGTTTTAATTATGGGCACTAATCTATATCCATATCTGGATAATAGTTATTTTGCACATTATTGTACCGTGTAGGTGTTGGGGGGGGGGTGCATGTATTGAATGTAAGGCAAGGTTATTTTTTTTAAATTCAGGGTTGGTTCCAGTGGTTTTCGTGGGGACCTCTGGAGACCACCTCGTGTGTATCCTCGGGTATCCCAAGGGTAGCAGGCTGGTGGTTCCACGGGTGACAGATGCGGGGATGACGAGTGTGGTCCTACTTCTGGGGGGAACGCCGACCGTAGTCTGCGGGGATGACTGTGTGGCCCACTTCGTGGGAGCACGCGACCCGTAGGTGGGGAGGGATGGATGATGATTGTGTGGTCCCACTTCGTGGGGGCACCGCGGACCGTAGTGAGCCACCGTGAGTTTCCCCAGACCCCAGGGAACCACCCGAGGCCCGCAGACACGTGGGGTTGACCCGGGGCTCCCAGACATCCTTGGGACTACGGAACCCAAGTTGGGGCCCACGGTGAACAAGGAGACCACCTGGGGCCTGTGCTGGCGGGATCGCACCAGAGGCCACCCGAACCTGTGTAATAAAAAGGGCTTGTGTAAACTGTAGTCTTGTCCAGGTGCCCCGCCAGCCCACCGGGGACTCGCGTTGGGGCTTGCGCGTTATGAACCCTGTTTGTAAAAGAATAAAATATTTGTAGTTATGGGGGGCACAGGGGTGGGTAAGTATTTAATAAATAAGAATGCTGTTTATTGTGGGCAGCGTAATGTTCTGTTTTATTGTTGGGTACTTGGGGGTGGGGGGGGGGGTTTCCCCTTCGGTATGGGGTAGGCTCCCCTTGTGGGTACAGGTGTTGAGGGTGGTTAGGCCTCACGGGGGGGGTGGTTGTGGGTTGTGGGAGGGTATGTAGGCATCCCGAGTGGTGGGTGTGAGGGTGGGTTAACCTCCTTCATTACTGTAGCGGTTATAACCGCTATGGGATTAAGGGGTTAGGGGACATTACTTGAAGTGTTAATTTTTTCTCTGTTTTACAGCAGCAGCAGCGGGAGGTTGCCATGGGTAGTGGGTAGTGTATTGAATGTATTTTATTGGTTATCATGCCTTTACCCCTTCATTACCTTAGCGGCTATACGCTATGGTAATGAAGCAGCATTTCTGTATTTGTAATAATATTGAGCAGGAGCAGGGGGTCCCCTGAGTATTAATTTCTGGCTCACCCGGCAACACCCCTGCTCTCACTGTACAATATTTTTAAAAATACGAAATGGACTCTTGACCATAGGATTAGCCGGGCTAAGTCCCGTAAAGTAATGATGATTCTTCTAATGAGTGCCTGTGGGTTTTATTCACAGTGTAGATGTGCGCGGTCCCCAGTGAGCAAAATCGTTTTTCGCGTTTTCGGTCCGGGACCCCCTGCACACCTCGAATACCAGGCCCACTTTTTGGGGGCGCCGGTATCCCTCTGTCTTGGTTAGACAGGCCGCGGTCAACGTGATCGGCCTATTGAAAGCGATGGCAGAGGGATACCTGGCACCTCAGAAGGGTCTGTATCCCCTCGGCGGAAGCCATGGGGTCCCCCGACTGAAACGCAACGCGGTTTCAGCTCTTTTCCGAGACACTATCCCACCTCTACAACTGGAACTAAAATGTATTTATTTCAAATGATTTATTTGTCGTTATTTATGTATTTAGATTATTTCAGATTATTTAGTGTATGGAGGGGGAGTGCCCACATTCCGCCCCCCTGTGTGTGATTTTCTTTTTAGTGTGGTTGTCGCGGGGTGGGTTGTGGTTTTATTTACACGGGATTCCTCCTCCCTCCCCACATTTACATAACAGTACACTGCATTTTCGCAGATACACACGGCCAGGGATTTTTGATTTTAACCCCACACACACAATAGGGGGAGGTTTTTTACAATGATTGCAAGGATAGCTTATACGCACCACAATAGGGGGACGAAGGGGGAGGGTTTTTTAATAGATTAGAGCGAAGGCACGAGGTTTATAAAGCTAGAGAAATAGGGGTGAGGGTTTTTACATATGATATTTATTGTGTAGAGAGCAGGGTGAGGTTTAACGAGCTTATAAAAAACCTGTGTTTCAGTTTGAACTGTATTAATTGGTTTATTATGCCTTTACAACCCTTCATTTCCTTTACCTTGCGGCTATACGCTAGTTGTAATGTAAGTTAAGCATCATTCTGTAGCTTTAAAATACTTGGGTTGATAGCCAGGGGGCCCCTGAGTTTACGATTTTGGCTCACGGAACCCCTCTGACTCACTCGTACAATATTAATTATCACAGAAATCAGAAATGCTGCTTCTTTACATTTACGCGACATATCGCGGGGGGGGTCGCGGGAGAGGGGTTTAAACCCCTTCATGACCGTAGCGGTATTAACTGCTCCGGTCGTGATGATGAAGGGATTAAGTCACCCGAAACCCCCGCAAGTCCTAAACTCCACCAGAAGAAAACCAGACTGGGGGGGGAGTGTAGAGAGCAAATGTTGCTGTGTCCAACGAGACGACAGGTCTCTCTCTCTCTCTCTTTCTCTCTGTCTCTCTGTATATATATATATATACAGTATATATATATAGTTGCATGATGAAGCCACAGTACAAATTCATGGGTGAAGGGTGGGTATTGGGCCAATGTGGCTTAACCCCTTAATTACCTTTGCGGTTATTATCCGAAAAGGTATTTAAGGGGTTAATTGATATCTGAATGTACTTGCAATGTATTGGCTTGGTATTGGCTATGTCTTGTGTGGGCAAGAGAAGGAAGGCGCTGGCGACGGACACTTTGTATTGATGAGGTCAGTAGTACTTTATTAATTTGAATATGCTAGTTAATGTTTTTAATAATGGGCACATAATCTATTATCCATATCTGGATAATAGTTATTTTGCACATTATTGTACTGTAGGTGTTGGGGGGGGGGTGCATGTATTGAATGTATAGGCCAGGTTTATTTTTTTTTACATTCAGGGTTGGTTCCGTGGTTCTGCGTGGGACCACTGGAGACCACCTGTGGGTATCCTCGGGTATCCCAAGGGTAGCCGGCTGGTGGTTCCACGGGTGGCACATGCGGGGATGACGATGTGTGGTCCCACTTCTGTGGGGCCACCGCCGACCCGTAGTCTGCGGGGATGACGATGTGTGGTCCCACTTCTGTGGGGGGCACCGCCGACCCGTAGGTGCGGGGATGATGATGTGTGGTCCCACTTCTGTGGGGGCACCGCGGACCCGTAGTGAGCACCCGTGAGTTCCCCAGACCCCCATGGGGACCACCCGAGGCCCCACAGACACCTGTGGGTCTGACCCGGGGCTCCCAGACATCCGCGTGCCTACCGTGGGGACCCAATTGTGGCCCACGGTGACCCAGCGAGACCACCTGGAGGCCATGGTGCTAGCGGGATCAACCAGCAGGCCTCCAGAACCTGTGTAAAAAGGGCTGCTGGTAAACTGTAGATCTGTCCAGGTGCCCCGCCAGCCCACCGGGGACTCGCGTGGGGCTGCGTTATGAACCCTGTATGTAAAAGAATAAATCATGTATTTATGGGGGGGCACAGGGGGTGGGTAATGTATTTAATAAATAGAATGCTGTTTATTGTGGGTCACTGTACTGTTTTTATTGTGGGTACTGGGGGTGGGGGGGGGTGTTTCCCCATCGGTATGTGGGTAGGCCTCCCTTGTGGGTAATGGGTGAGGGTGGTTAGGCCTCACGGGGGGGGTTAGTGTGGGAGGGTATGTAGGCATCCCGAGTGGTGGGTGAGGGTGGGTTTACCCCTTCATGACTGTAGCAGTTAATAACCGCTATGGTGATTAAGGGGTTAGGGGACATTACTTTGAAAGTGTTAATTTTTTTCTCTGTTTTAAAGCAGCAGCAGCAGCAGCAGCGGAGGTTGCCATGGGTAGTGGGTAGTTTATTGAATGTATTTATTGGTTATCATGCCTTAACCCCTTCATTACCTTAGCGGCTATACGCTATGGTAATGAAGCAGCATTTCTGTATTTTTAATAATATTGAGCAGGAGCAGGGGGTCCCCTGAGTATTAATTTCTGGCTCAGGGAACCCCCTGCTCACTGTACAATATTATTAAAAATACAGAAATGCTGCTTCTTTACCATACTGTAAGAGGGGTTAAGGCTGCACTCCACAAAAGAGAAAGATGCATACAATTTACCGATGCTGCTGGTTCAAGGAAGTACCTGCCATAAACTCCTAAGTACACTGAGGAAAAGATGGTATCCAGCGCTCCACGGATTTCTGAATAAGAATGATTTATTGTGCCACACAACGTTTCGACCTTATGGTCTTTACCATAGCACATAGCCGCTAAGGTAAATAATGATTCTTTAATGATGTGTGTGTTTTATTCACAGTGTAGATGTGCAGAGGGTCTCCGGAGCAAAAACGTTTTGGTTTCAGGTCCAGGGACCCCCTGCCCCCTGAGATACAGGCCCCTTTTGGGGGTGCCGGTATCTCTCTGCTTGGTTTAACAGGCCGCGGTCACGTAATCGGGGCTTTTAAACGCAGAGGGATACCGGCACCTCATAAAGGGGTCTGTATCTCGGGGAGCAGGGGCTCCCCCGACCTGAAACCAACGCAGTTCAGCTCCCGAGACCCCCTGCACATCTACACTAGGAATAAAAATGTATTTCAAATGTATTTATTTATTTATTTATGTATTGCGGGGATGCTGTGTGTGATTATGTATTTATTTGTATTTATTGATTTATTTATTTTGATTTATTTAGATTTATTTATGTATTGCGGGGTTGCTGTGTGTGATTTTTTTTATTGTGGGTAGCGGGGGTGGGTGTGGTTATTTACACGGGATCCCCCTCCCCACATTTACATACAGTACACTTCACTCAGAAACACAGGCCAGGGAGATTTAACACACAATAGGGGGAGGTTTTTTTTACATAGATTGCAGGGAAGCTTAAAGCACACAATAGGGGGATAGGGGGAGGGTTTTTTACATAGATTAGAGAGAAGGCAGGGAGGTTTAACACAGACATTAAATATATGTATTGAATGTATTAATTGTTTATTATGCCTTAACCCCTTCATTACCTTAGCGGCTATACGCTATGGTAATGAAGCAGCATTTTTGTACTTTTAATAATATTGTGTAGGAGCAGGGGGCCCCCTGAGTTTAGATTTCTGGCTCAGGGAACCCCCTGCTCACTGTACAATATTATTAAAAATACAGAAATGCTGCTTCTTTACCATAGCGCATAGCCGCTAAGGTAAAGAACGAGTGTTTATTTATATATGTGTTTTATTCATACTGTACATGTGCAGAGGGTCTCCGGAGCAGAAACGTTTTGGTTTCAGGTCCGGGGACCCCCTGCCCCCCGAGATACAGGCCCCTTTTGGGGGTGCCGCCAAGGGACGTGTTCCGTGTTCCTTACATTTTTAAGCGAATAAGAAAGTTTAGTTACCACTGGTGAGGCCTGTGGCTCCCCATTCCTTTCAAACCGGGGGTATATGCTGGGGAAAGCCAGGTAAACAGGGTCATATGTAGGATGATTTAGCCCCCAGATATGTCAACCGAGAGCCTCTTGTCCAAAAGCACACAAGGTCTGTTTCTTCTTACTTATTTGTGCGAACAGACGAACAGAGAACAGGAAAGCCCAATGGCATTGTGACATCCAACATGACACGAATACACAGTAAAATACATATATTCTCTTGAAGTAGGTAGGGTTTTCATTTAGTTTCACCCTTGGCCAAAGCGTTCGTAAGCTTGCGAGCCAACGTCAAGGCAGGACCACGGAGAAACAGAACAAATGGTCGAACAAGTCCACACTACAGATAAAATGACGAAGAGAACGCGAGGAGGAGGATAAAGGCGCAGGGGACCGCGAGTAGGATGGAGAGGAATAGAAGACACAGAAAAAAGGGGGGAGGTAGATAAAGAAAGAAGGATATACCCTTGGCGGAACTTGACAAAACTAGGAGGAAGTGGGGAGGGGCGGGCTTAAAACCTGGGAAGAGAGGAGCACTAACCTCCACCAGCTGGAAAAGTGAGAATGGGTTAAAAAAAACAAAGAAACCCAGAGTAGTAAGCTCTTTTGGGAACCCCTGGAGGCCCCCACAAAATATATATAGAGGGAAGGTGGAAAAAGGGAATTATGACGGAGAGGGAGAGCGGACCACAGTAGTGGAGAAAAAAAAGAGAGAAAGAGAAGAAAGAAAAAGGCTACAACTACAAAAATGACAGACCACAGCAAAAGGACCAGTAAAATACTTATATATTCTCTGAAGTAGGAGTCATTTAGTTTAACCATTTGGCCAAAGCGTTGGAAGCTTCGCCGCAGCAGGGACAACCGTACAAGGAATCGACAACCTGTTCGAAAGTCCAACATTTAACCCCTGAGCCCCCAAAAATCTTTATATATATATATGTATATGTGTCAAAAATGGAGTGCTATTGAGCGTGGCATAATGGGAGACAACAGGACACAAGAAAGCCCAATTGCTACATCCAAAATGAAAGAAAAGAAAGAAAAGAAGTATGTAAAGTAAAAGACTATATCATTATCTTGAAGTAGGGTCAGTTAGTTTAACCATTTGGCCAAAGCGTTGTAAGTGCGAGCCAGTCAAGGCCAGACACCTGTTCGACAAGTCCCTAACACTACCAGATACCTAATACTAATATACCTTCATTGGATGAAAATTTTCATTACCTCATGAGGACGGGAGTAAGACGCAGAGAGGTGGGGAGAAGAGCCAGCAGGAAGGAGGCACAGGACACGGCCAAACGTAGGAAGGGGTGGAGGGGAGGCGGCGGAAATTGCGGCCGGGGGACGGTCCTGGGCGGAAATTGTTTAAAACCTGGGAAGGAGGAGCCACTAACCTCACCAGCTGGAAACAGACTTGAGAATGGCCTTAACAAAACACAGAAACCCCCGAAGCTCTTTTTGGGGAACCCAGGAACAGAAAAAACAAAAGACGAGAGAGATATGTATAGGTTGTCAAAAAAATGGAGAGGGCCGAGGGTAGAGGGCCAGAGGTATACAACAGACGACAGAGAAGGCCCAATTGCTACATCCAACCATTGACAAATACACAGTAAAATACTTTATATTTCTCTGAAGTAAGTAGGGTCATTTAGTTTTTTAACCCTTTGGCCCAAGCGTTGTGTGCTTGATAGTGTAAGAGGGCACGAGCCACAGCCAGGCAAGGCCCAGACAAACGGTTCGCAAAGTCCATACACTACCAGAGTATTAAAAAGACTGAAAGGAGACCGAGAGCGAGTAGGAGGGGAAAAGGGGGTGCGCAGGGAAAGAGAGGGAGCGAGTGCAGGGAGAAAGAAATCTCGAGAAGCACGAAAGTAAAAAAAGGGGGGAGATCTAAAAGAAGAAAGCGACTGGAAAGGGAAAACGAGGAGATGGAGAGTGGGGAGGGGCCGCGGAGGAAAACATCGGAAGGAGGAGACATTAACCTCCACCAGCGGAACAGCTGGGAGAATGCGGTTTAACAAAACACAGAACCCCAGTAAGTAAGCTCTTTTTGGTGGAAAACAAGTGACAGCACACAAAAAAAAGAGATCATATATATGTAGATGTGTCAAAAAACGGGAGTGGAGAAGAGTGAGGTGCCCTATGAGAGTGGCATAGTATTAACAACAGACGCCAGAGAAGAGAAAGAAGAAAAAGGAACAATTCAAACATAGCACAGAAAATACACAGGAAAATACTTGACTATATCTAGTGAAGTAGGGTCAGTTAGTTTTAACCTTTGGCCAAAAAGCGTTGTTGTAAGCTTGCCGTTAGCCACACGTCAAGGCAGACACCTGTTCGCAAGTTCCTAACACTACAGGATAAAATAATAATATACAATATTAAGGAGATTTATTAAAAATTAGAATTGTACACTAGATTAGGAGGAGGCGAAAGAGGGAGAAAGACCCCAGTGGCGTCTATATCCAGCAGAATTGAGTCAGCGCGGGACTGGGGAGACCCAAAAATTTGAATGGACAGGGCGGCTGAATCGGGGGCGGGTACCGGCGCCCCGGGTGCCACCTTGCAAACTAGAGGAAGTGGGCAGGGGCGACTTTATTGACTTACTTAAAACCTGGGAAGGAGGAGCCACTAACCTCACACCCAGCCGGAACAGATGGGAATGAGTTAACAAAAACACCAGACAGACCCACCGTTAAGATCTTTTTGGGAACCCCCTGCTGAGCCCCCACAAAAATATTATATAATTATTATGTTATTATGTGTCAAAATGCGAGTGCTATTGAGGTGGACAGTTATGTATACCACCCGACGGACAGAGTAAGAAGAAGCCCATGCTAAATCACCATGATAAGAACACGAAAACAGGGGATAACCAACCCTCAGCGAATTTTGCCACCTCACGAGCACTTAAAGATAGGCAGATGAGGTCAGAGGGAAGGGTAGGGGAAGGGAGGTGGAAAAAGGAGGGTCAAAATACGAGCCTGGGGAAGAGGAGAGCAACCTCGGTACAGCGAAGAACTAGAAAAGAAAAACGAACGGGCGCAAAGTACTAACAAATAAAAGATAAAAGAATAAGATACCTTATAGATTGTAATTTAAAATTCTCATTTACTCTATTTTAGGAGGGGAAAGAAAATGAACCAAGACCACAGGGGGGTCTATAACCAGAAAGAAGCAGCTAATGACTCCGGACAACTTGAAACTAGGGAAGCGGGGAGGGGAGGGCTTTTAAAACCATGGGAAGAGGAAAGGAGGAGCCACTAACCTCCACCAGCTGGAACAGCTGAGAATGGGGTTGTCTAAACAAAACACAGAACCCCAGTAAGCTCTTGTTGAGAACCCCTGAGCCCCCCACAAAATATATATATATGTATATGTGCAAAATGGCAGGGGAGTGCAATTGAGAGTGGCATATGATACAAACAGACGACAGAGAAAAGCCCCAATGCTAAATCCAACATGAACAGAAAGTTACACAGGTATAAAAACTTATAGATTCTCTTGAAGTAGGGTCATTTAGTTAAACCCTTTGGCCAAAGCGTTTGTAAGATTGCCGAGCCACGTCAAGGGCAGGACCAACCTGTTCGCAAGTCCTAACCTAAAACTACCAGATATACATATAAAATAATAATATACCTATATTAGGATTTAAAAATTACAATTTACCCTCTATTAGGAGTCGAGGAAAGACCACGTGGGTCTATATCCCGAGTAAGCGACCTATTCCACAGGAACCGTTTGCCGAGTTTTGGAAAGGGGAACTCAAAGACGGCTCCAGACCCTAGGAGTGGGTCGGGAGCATCCGGCATCTTCTTCCTTGCGGGGAGGGGAGCCGCGCCCGGCAGCGGGCGAAGGCTCGGGTGAACAAAAGGGGAACTGGGCCGAGAACAGTCAATGAGGAGCAAAACAGAAAGAAAAAAGTATGGCGAAAAAGTGACGAAAGGTGTTGAAAAAAACACAGAACCCCCATAAGCCCTCTTTTGGGAACCCATGCAGCCCCCCACAAAAAATATCTGTATATGGTCACAAGCGAGTGCTATTGAGCGGCATATGTATAACCACAGACGACAGAGAAGCCCAATGCTACATAAACATGACAACAGTCGGAAATGGAAGGGCGGGGCGAGGCAGAAAAGAGGGAAAACACCGCACGTTGGTAGCAAAACGGGTTCCAGAAAAACATAAAGGAACACGAATTAACAGATGAATATAGAAGTATTTAATGTGTCTGTATTAGGTCATGTTGGATTGTAGATGTAGCATTGGGCTTCTCATTCTCTGTCGTCTGTTTATACTATGACACGCTCAATAGCACATCCCTGTTGACACAAATAAAATATATATATATTTGTGGGGGGCTCAGGGGTTACCAAAAAAGAGCTTAAAACTGGGGTTCTGTGCTTTGTAACCCAATTCTAAGATGTTTTCCAGACACTGAGTGAGAAGTTAGCTGGCTCCCCATTCACAGGTTTTAAGCCAGCCCCTCCCCACTTCCTAGTTGAAAGTGACTTCATTTTCGCTGGATATAGACCACGTGGTCTTTCTCCCTCCTAATAGAGGTTGGTAAAAGGGAGAAGGCCTGTGAATTTTAATCCAATAGAGGTATATTAGAGTTAGTGGTATCTGGTCAGTGTAGGACTTGCGAACCAGGTGTCTGCATGACGTGGCTCGCAACTGACAATTGCTTTGGCCAAGGGTAAATTTTATTTTTCTATTCATTAAACTATTTTTGTTTGTTAAACTAAAATGACCCGAACCTTCAAGGAATAATAAGTACTTACGGTGTATTTTCGTCATGTTGAAATGTGCATTGCGGACTTCTCTTGTCGTATGTTGTATAAATTGCCCGCTCAATAGCACTCCATTTTGACACATATCATATATTAATACTAGTGGGTGGGGGGGAAAAGGGGGGGGGCGTTCCCAAAAAGGAGAGCTTACTGGGCGTTGGTTGGTGGTTCTGTGTTTTATTTGTGGAAAGCAAAGCAAAGTAAAAACAGCGCGGGTGGTACTGGGGCCGATGAGAGCTTTGTGTAGATGTCTGGCGAGATAGTTGGTGAGAATGTATCCTGTGTGGTGCTTGGCAGTTTAGGCAAGGGGAGGGGGAAGAAAGAAACGCCCAGGGGAAAAAAGATAATCCTACCAGTACAGCGAAAGTTACAGCTAAGGTGCCTCACTTCATCCAGAGGTTATGGTTGGAAAAAAGGAAGAGAAAAAAGAGTGGGGTAAGGGTCACACTAAAGGTTGAGTGAGAATGACCATAACGTCAGCAAAGAAAGGAGGAATGCACAAATGGGAAAAGTCCAATAAAATGGAGGAATGGAAGAGTTGCAAGAGGCCAACAGCGGGTGTGACAGGATGGCAGGATAAAGGGCTAAATAAGTATCCATTCCATCTGCCAATGGGAGCTCGCCACTCCCACTCTTTTAGTCCTTAACTCCCCTCAGCCCTTCATCCTTTGCCCCACCAATTTGATCCCGGTGAGGAAAGGAAAGGAGAAAAAAAGGGAGCATAGAACAAGACAAAAAAGACGAAGGCAAAAGAAGGAGAAGAAATGAAAATGGGCCGAACACAAGGGGCGGTAGGAACAGTGGGAACAGAAAACAAAGCGCAGAAGGGTATATTAGTTACATGAACTCCACGTTATGTGTATCTGGAGATTTACCAATATTTTAGGTGTATGTGGAACATACAGAGGACCGAAACCCACTGGGAGGACGCACACGAGAGACCTGGAAGTAGCCCTCGCAAGGGCAAATGGAAGACGGGGGGTTATATCGAATTTGTCGCGGTCTCCCGACGAGGTAAGTGACGGCATGTGGGGAGCCTTGCGGTGGGGGCGGGGGAGCGGTATGGGGTTCGGGTAGGGTACGCGGCTGGCCGCCGAGAAGGGAGACAAGGCCGCAGGGGATGCAAGGGAGGGAGGAAAGGATGCGAAGGAGGGATCCAGAGGGGAGGAAGCAGACCGGCAAAAGGTTAAGTTCGGTACAGCGAAAGAAGGAAAAAGGGAACTGAGGGGCCGCAAGAAAAATAAACCAGGGCGGGAGAGCTTTGTGGGAAGAGATGCGGGATAGTGGAAGACGGTGCCAACCTATAATGAATTGTAATGAAGTTATATATACTGTGATAATATATATATATATATTATACGTTATAACAACAGCCCACTAAACCCCTAACATTACAGTACTGCTACACAACAGTATCTATATCTCCACATAAATAAATGATCTATGGGCCGGCCGGGGGGGCGGCGAGATGTGTTTGACAAGCCAGAGAGACATCCGCTGCCTTCTCTGCGCATAAATCGGCACAGTAAAAATAAATTTTTAAAATACATTTTTATTTATTAGTGTAGATGATGCCAGGGGGGTCTAGGGAGCTGAAACGCCCAACTGGGTTTCAGGTCGGGGGACCCCCTGCTCCCCGAGATTTACAGGAACCCATTTTATGATCCGAGGTGCCGGTATCCCTCTGCGTTTTAAAGGTTCACGACACGGAGCGCGGCCTGGTTTTAAAAAAAAGCCAAGAGGGAGGGATACCAGCACCCCCAAAAGGGGCCCGGCCGGCCCCTGTAGCTCGGGGGGATGGGTTCCCGGACCTGAAACCAAAACGTTTCTGATAGGAGAGACCCTCTGCCACATACTAACAGTTAAAATAAAAACACCATATTAACATAAACACTCGTTCTTACCTTAGCGGCTATGCGCTATGGCGAAAGAAGACAGCATTTCGTATTTTAATTAAATTGTACGTGAGCAGGAGGGTTCCCATGAGCCAGAATCTAAATCAGGGGGCCCCCTGCTCCTGCATCAATATTATTAAAAGTACAGAAAAATGCTGCCTTTCATTACCTGAGCGTTAGCAGCCCAAGAAGAAATGCGGTCACAGTAAGGACCACCGAGTAGGGGCGTACGGAAAAAAAGGCGAAACCCACCACACTAAGGGGAGTGGTGGTCCCAGTTTCCCAAGCGACGTCTGGATGTTCCTCATGTGAGCCCGGGACTCTCGGTGGGAGGACTAGGGTCGCCCGCCAGGTGACTGATGGCGAGGAACGCATCCTAGGTCGGCCCGGGCCATGGGAAGGACTTCCCGGAAGAAGGTAGTGTCCAAGAGGCCTCATGCCACGAACGCGAGGGAGAATGAGGGAAGAAGGTCACTAACCTTCCCCGGGGGGGAGATGGGCAGGAAGGATTTTCCCTCATACGGGACCGACAAAGGAACGGTAAGATTCGGGAGGGAGTGGGGGAGAAGGGAGATCCCCGGGGGTTCTTGGGGGGGGGAATGGGAGGGTAGTGGCCCCTTGGTGTGAGGGTTAGGACTTGCGGGGGGTTGCCGGGTGCCCATAACCCCTTCCCGACCGTAGCGTTAATACTGCTACGGTCATGAAGGGGTTAACCAACTAACATGACGACCCACCCCACACCAGCCCAAAAACAACCAACGTTGGGGCTAATACACCTTCACCCCCACAAACTGAAAAAAAATAAAAAATGAATCAAACCAAAGAATCAACGCAATACATAAATAAATAAATACATTTGAAATAAATTTTTATTCCTAGGTAGATGTGCCGGGCGATTCGGGGCTGAAACCGCCGTTGGTTTTTTCGGTCGGGGGACCCCCTGCCCCCGAGATACAGACCCCTTATGAGGGCTCCGGTATCCCTTCTAAGTTTAAAGGCCCCGATCACGTGACCGCCGGCCTGTTGTGTTAAAACCAAGCAGGGGTAAAAGCAGCATTTCTGTATTTTTAATAATATTGAGCAGGAGCAGGGGGTCCCCTGAGTATTAATTTCTGGCTCAGGGAACCCCCTGCTCACTGTACAATATTATTAAAAATACAGAAATGCTGCTTCTTTACCATAGCACATAGCCGCTAAGGTAAAGAATGATTCTTTAATGAT